>JAPVLO010000090.1:4435000-4632500 GCA_027257055.1 Cephalopachus bancanus
AATTTGATTTCCTAGATGTCCTGATGTAGGAACCTGTCATTTTAAAGAAACTGGTGTTAGGAGTTTCTTTACGCCATCTCTGCGTCCTCCCTTCTCCCCTTTGTAACTGTGGCCGGTCATTTCCACGAGATGAACTAGGCAGGTGTGAGTGAAAGCCTTTGCGGACAGCATGGACTCCCGTCTTCTGCTTCCTGTGCTGTGACTTTAAGGGCACGAGAAGGGGTGTGACAATGAACCACATCAGCCACCAGCCGGAGGACATGGCCCTGCTCAGACTTGTGAAACAGCAAAGGCAACCCAGGTGGTTCTTCTGAGAGCGACTCCAGGAGGGAGGAGACGAAGGGCTGGCCTCAGCCAAGACCCACGGGTGGGCCGTGCTCAGCACCCTGGCCTTGGCTCGTTCTCCCTTTGAGAACAGAAAGCATCCCGCGTGCAGTGGGATCCAGCTGTACTTGAACACTGCAGTTCTACCCGGTGAAATGATGTATTTACTTAACCGAGTCAAGCTCCTGTTTCTTGACCGACAGCTGTCCTGCTTAATATAATTGTGGGAAACCATGATAATCAGAGAACAGAGTCTAGCCAACCAAATGATGTCTCTCCTTAGTTGAGCAACTACTATTTACCAGTCACTTCACATTGGCTATTTCATTTCAGCCTCATCACCAAGCACCAAGGTCAGTCTCATACCCCAGTCTTTTATTGAGGGAGCCGAAGGTCGGAGTCCCAAGAAAAAGAGTCAGGAAGGACCGCCACATCTGTCAAAACTGAGACCCCAAAAAAGAGAGAACAGAAAAGGAAGGAGAAGGCGAGGCCCAGCAGGGGGGAAGAAGAGGAGGAGGAAGTGAAGGAAGAAGAGCCAGAGGAGAAAAGCCAAACCCGGGGCCACAGCAAATGCCCCGCTTCATTTGTTCCAGGTAGAAGGAGTTCTCGTCAGACGCCGCCTTCCCTGGGCGCCACTGGGGCTCGAGGACGGCGTGCCTGTCCCCCTGGGCTCCTGCTAAGGTTGGGTGGGCTTGTGCGCCTTGTGGGTGACACACCCTGCAGAGAGGTGTTCTGCAAGGAGCAGCACCAGAGCCACCACCGGCACGCCCCCGGGGGCCCACTCCCCTCGGCCCTCTCTCTCCCCTAGGGGATGCCCCACTCATCCCCTGCTGCCCCGAAACTCAAAGCACACCCAGGAAAGCGAGTCACCCAGCACGAAGGGACCGGCCCCTCCTCACTCCTTTCTTCAAGATTCACATCGCTCCGCTCCGGGATGGAAAGACTGAACACGGGCTCCCTATTACCTCCAGGTCCTGAGGAAAAGGCCACACCTCAGACACGAGCTGTGTGATGCTCGGAGCCAACCAGCCAAGCCGTCTCTTCGGAAAGGGTTTGCCAGGCACCGCTGAGTCTCCAGGTCCCCGGGAAAGGTCATCAAGGGGGAGCCGTTCTTTCCAACCCCAAATCCAAGCTGGTGTGCACGTCTCAGTGTGGCCACACACGCACGCAAACACACACACCTAAATGAACACCACTCAGGTGCACCGCGGCACCTCCTGAGAAATCACCGCACCCGAAAGCCCTCCCTCTTCCCCACCTGGTGATAAAAAAGACGCTGCGTTGCAAATACTGGGCAAATCTGATTTTGCGAAGCTGCCCAAATGCCTCCTCTCTACTCAACAAAATGCCAGCTCACCACACCCAGGTCCTGAAGGAACATCAGGACGGTGACCGCACTGTGAAGATGAGTTAAATCTCAAATGACAACATCGCAGCTTATTATGAAACTGAACTTTGTGCCTGCCTTTTAACTTTAACCAGAAAAGGTTAAAAAGAATCAGTGGAAGTCATAAGCTGTATGAGGAAGATGAACTCAAACTCCGTTTCTTCTAGGAAAAACATGAAGGTTGTGAATTTTACAAGGTCTGCTCTTGGCCCTTCCCCCAAGCCTGCTTTCTAGATCGAGTCATGTGACATGATCTCATGTCTATAAAGCCAAATATCTGATGATGATCAAACTTGGCAATCAGTGTACCAGCAAATGCAGATTCTGGAAGATTCAACTTCAAAAGCCTTTCTCCACCTGATGGCTGTTTGCCCAGGAGCACAGACAGAGGCTCCAGGCTCCACAGGAGATACCAGGCCAGATCTTAATCTCTTCCACAGAAGCCAGCACGGAGTGTTGAGAGAGCGGGACGGAGCCGGCCACGGACGTGGTGTGTCCTCTGCGTGAGGAACCCGGTGCCGCCCAGAGTCACAGTTGGCATGGAGGCGCTCAGCATGCAAAGGAAGACGCGCTTTTTAATTTCTTGTCAAGCCCTGCTGACATCCGACACTTTCGTGAGGTCCAGAAACACGTCCCCGGCTCCCATGTTCTGTTCTCCTTTGGGAACACGGTGAAGAAGGGGCCTCCCAGCTGCCTGTTAGCACGTCACACACGGCTGACTCCTCCCTCACTGGGGGAGCTGGCCGCTCCGTTTGGACTCACACAAGAAAAACCAAAACCAATTTAATACAAAAGAAAGCCACATATCTTTGCCTCTTTAATATTCTAGAGAGTGCCCGGGGTTTGGTTAAGTTGAAAAAGTTTTGCAGAATCAAGATCACTGAGGCATGAATCACAGAGGCAAAAACTGAGAGGCAGGATGGGACGAAACCTAAAAGCTAATTAAATCCAACAAGCGCTTCTCAAAGGGCAACATGCCCACTAATCTCGTGCCAATATTTTGTGTTTGAGGGAGGCAATAAATGGAGACTCGTCACGGCGGTAGATTCCACAGTGTGAACCTTTCGCAAAGACCTCGGAAGAGGAACGGAGATGAGATGCATGGGTTGCTGTGCTGAATGGATGCTGGGCCAAGATGCAGAGAACAGATAAGCCGGCGCTACGGAGGGACTAAATTTGAAGCCAGCCAGTAAAACGGATTGAGCCTTATTACCTCTAGTCACTGAGAAATTCCCGAGACAGTTGGATGCAATTTGGAAAGGTCAGAAAAATATTTCCCGCACAGCATTGCTGCTCCATGGTTTAAGGGTGTACATTTGTGGGATGCCAACTCTAATCATTTTTATTGACTTTGCTTTCCAGAGACAGACAGACGGTCTGGGAGGCAAGACCAATAGATAAGAGAAAGGCAATCTTCTAAATGAAAATCTCTGATTTCGCTCTCTCACTTGTGACTGTGAACAATTCCAAATCTTGCCCACTTGAAGAGAAACTATATCAACTTCCCTGAAGACGGATGGGAAGGAAATACGACCCTGGAAAGTATGGCTGTAATTCTAACAAGGTTATTTTTTTTTATTGCAGTTTATCTATCTATCTATTTATTTATTTATTCTATTTAATTGCCTCCACTGTATGCCAAACATGTGAAATGATGTTGCTCTCTAATCCAGGTGTGAATGTTTAAAATAAACCACATAAAAGACACCAGAGAATGGATGTTACTTTACTTCCTTCCCTTGGAGGGAAGGGTTTGTGAAAGCGGGAAGCCCACAGGAAAGGGGGACGTCGAGTGAGAGCTGTGTGTGTGCACGCAAGATACCACCTTACTGATGGTTCTACTGTCAGCAGAGCTCTTACAAAAGCAGGGGGGAACGACGCCTTCCCTGACTTTAGGCGAGACTTGCATGCAACCAGAGCTTTGTGGGCAAATCGACTGCAGCTCTTTCTGGGGGTGTGAGGGAGGATCCAGAGCTGACCGTCCAGCCTCGCAGACGTTGGACGCACGCCCGACTTTTCTCTCTGAGGACCACACGTTTCAGAGGGGGACGCAGGCCTGCCTCCTGTCTCTTGTTTGCCAACAAGGCTGAAACTTCCCCGCGACTGCAAGGGCCCCACCCGGCAGGGTGGCTCACCCTGTGGAAGCCTCCGTGCAGTACTCGGGGATTTAAGACAGCATCCTGCCCTCACGCCACTCCCACCACGACACCAGAGGCCAGTCACACGCAGCTTCCCATCATAGCAAGTTCCCAAGAGGAAAGTGATGCAAGCACCAGCTTCCCGGTGAAGGGTGGGAATTCTATCTCTCCTGAATATTTGGCATCAGCTAGATACAAGCAATAAAATCCTGTGAATTTTTAAGATGTTCACCTTGCGCACCTTAGGCTTTTTTTTTCTGAGTTGGAGTCTCACTCTGTCGCCCAGACTGGAGGGCAGTGGCCGCTCCCGGCCACCGCAGCCTCGACCTGCTGGGCTCCGGCGATCCTTCCGCCTCAGCCTTCCGAGTAGCCGGAATTACAGGCGTGCGCTACCACGCCCGGCTGATTTTTTGATTTATTGTAGAGATGAGGTGTCGCCTGCCCAGGCGGGTCTCGAACCCGCGGGCACAGGCAATCCACTCCCCTCAGTCTTCCAAAGGTGAGGAATTACAGGATGAGCCACCGAGCCAGCTTTTTTTTTTTTAAATAAAAAAAAGCGTTCCTGAAACTGTGATGAGGTTAGCTCTCCAGAGAAGCCCACGGAGATCTCCAAGTTTCCCACCTCTTTGTTTCAGAGGTTTTGCTATATTAGCAGGAAAAGTATTGAGTACCCACCCCTCTCGATCCCCACTGCTTGAGGGAACACGTCGAACCTTCTGCATAACCATTAATGTCATTACTAATAATAGCAATTCTCGGAGTATGATTACTATTTAAATACTGATAATAGAAGTGGTGCCCATTGGTTGAGCATTTATTGCGTATGGACACCATGCAAGTTCATTCTCTCATTTAATCCTCACAGTCAACTTAAGAAGATGTGACTTTTTTTCCTCCAAATTTGGCCACAAGGAGAATGAGCCTTGGGGGTGGGGGCCCAAGAGATGGTTTTAAGTCAGAAAACTGGCAGGGATTGGTGCTGGGACCAAACCAGTTTGAGCCGACTCAGGTCCCTACCGTCTCCCCGTGCTCCACGAGCCCTACAGGACCCGGACCACCAGCCTCAAAGACCTCACAATGCTTCCAGAGCTGAATTGGACCAACTCTCACCACTGAGCCATATCCACTGAAAATTCGCTCACAGCCCACAAACTGTAGCTATTCACAACAGCTGGGAGCCAACGGCTGTTGCTAGACATCTGTCCCGTCCTCAGCAACTCAGTATACGAAGAGAATGATACACTCCGACAGCCTCCTCAGTCTAGGGCACAGCTCCCCAGCGCCTGGTAAACTTGGGGGCCTAGTCGCACACAAGTTGCCTTTTTATTTTAATTATCCTTGAATTGTGGTTTGAGACGAACAAGGAGAGAAAGTTTCTTCTCAGCTGGGGCTTCACTAAGGCAAGATGTGTTAGCTCAACGGATCCTTCTCCAAACTCAACTTTAAAATGTGTGGCTATTACGCCATTGCCACAGGCAAATACGTAGATAGAAAGAAAACAGTGATGGGTCACAGGGTTGAGCACATACACGATTATGGGTCTTTCATTGCTACAGAATGTATCAGCCACTGGCAGGTTTCAACAGTATTTCACCAGTATGTGACAGTCATTTATTCTACCAATTTACCCATCGTGTCCCAGCAGCGGCTCTTCCTAAGAGCAGGGCTGGCAGGCCCAGCACCTGCTGGCCAGGGACCTGTCTCCACCTGCCTCTGTGGGCTCCCCGAGTCCTCCTTGGGAGGATAACCTGTTCAGTGTCAGACTTCCTTTCAGAACGAGACCTTCCTTTCAACCCTGAGAGCAAACTCTCTTGCTAACAAAGCTGTCTTGGAGCTCAAGAGGCTTTCAGATGAGCCAAGAAGAGACACACTATAGCTGGGCTGCACTTCTTGCAGGATGAAGTCACCGTTCAGGCCTAAGAGTGAAAAAAATTAACAAAAAAATGGAAAGGAAGCTAGGTGCAGTCCCCGAAAAATAGGACAGGGGCCAGGCAAACAGGAGGCTGGGACTGGTGTGAGCCCAGGTCTGGGCCAGACCCCCACGTCTCTGACTCCTTGCCGTCTCAGGCACGGGGCAGGGCAGAGAACACAACTGAGCAGGGTGAAGCAGGCCCTTTCTCTGCACCCTGAAGGACTTGGGGCAGATGGAGTGCAGTGCTCCCTGGGGGAGAAGGGTAGACACTTAAAACACCCCCAGAGCAAGCCAGGCTTTAATATCTCATGTCGAGGAATCAGCTTTTAAACCTTGGCTTCTTCACAAGAAGATGCCTGAAAAGTTATTCTTAAATCAGGTTAATTAGTTGACTTCTATTTTTTAAAATATAGCAATCTGCTCTCGAAACAAATTACAGCTTCATTTAAAAAAATCTCTGTAATAAAAGTTCAGGAAGAAAACATCAAGCTAGCTTATTAGACGAGATTTCTATTTCACTGGATTCTCCTAAGCACCAGCTCGGCTTCAGGCATTCGCATCATTAAAATTAACTTCCTAGAAATAACACTCTGAAGCGATGACACACAATTAAAATATGGAATTTATAGCAATCGACGCAGTTAACACACCTCGAATGCTGCTGTGGAGAACGAAGCAGTCTTTCTTCTCTCCTCTCTGGATCGAACAGAGTCATTTAGCGATTTCCAAAAGCCTGATATTGGATTTTTATTGTCATCACTCTTCCAGCATTTGATGTCACAGTGTCAGTGCTCTGCATGGCTGGTTCTCCTCTTCAAGAGGACCTTGGTAGCGCGAGAACCCAGATGCTGTCCCCCGTCCATTTCCTGTGCATCACAGGCTTCTCCAGGGCCTGCTCTTTCTTGTGCCGGGAGAGAGCACGGCTTACATGTTTCTGAATAATTTACAAAATCAAATTTGAAAGTTTTTATGAGAGATGATCCTCCCTGGTGGGTGATATGAGGCATAACCTAAGGGACAAACATGAAAATAATAAGCATAAAACACATTAGCATATAGATGCCGTTGAAATAATAAACAACAGAAAGCCAACATGCTGATCCCCCACAGAAAGCTGCGGGAAAACGGGAAACGAGTGTACACTCTTCGCACGACAAACCCGGTCTGGGCGCCCAGCAGGGCACTCCCACTCAGCCGTGCGGGCAGGCCAGACCACGGAGAAGTGATCGCTTCAGACAGCTCTCCCAGGCCCCTTGTGGGTCACCACTTCCATGACAAGCTCTCTCTGGTGCTCCTTCCCCTCACGGCATCCCCTTCCTTTTAAACCGAATGAGCTTGGTGGAAACCGAGTGTCTTCCTGACGCCTCCCTTCAGAGCCACCCTAGGGGGACGGTGCAGCGTCCGCCCTCTCCATCATCTGTGTCTCCCCAGACACACGCAGGGTGTAGGGCTTGGCCGTGCGGCCACCATGAAGGCAAAGGGCCTCAGAGAGAAAGTCAGGCACGATGGGATGTGAATGCCACTGATTCCCTTCGATTCTGAGTTGCTACAGGCTCTCAAGAGGGTGAGAGGGCATATTGCGGCGTCACAGGAAGAGTATGGTCTTTAAAAGTCTGACCAGAGAAACTTCAGGAAAGGTGATTTAACACGGTTAGTTTCAGTCGACTCTCTTTTACAAAACTCTCTTTTACACTTTCTGGATTGTGACAATTAGGGGTTATTTGCGTAAATTGCCCGAAACCCAGACTGTAGTTTTGCAATTCTAGGAAAGTCAGATACATTCTCCCTGCCTCTTTGCAGGTATGGGGATGGATGTATGGCCCCAAATGCGTTTATGAAGGGGAGAGGCTACAGGAGATGGCGCTTTGTTCTGGGTCCGTGGTGGCATAGGATTGCCAAGGAGTGTGACAAACTGCATTGGAAAGAATAAGGTCAAGAAAGTAGAGACCCTACAGACATGTTTTATCTTGTGGAGGCAAGAATGAGACTTCAACTTTGTAGTCATTGACAGGGACCCACAAATATTTTACGTGATTTCAAAGAAGTAAAGAATTTGCTAATCACATCTTAAATTATCTGATACAGGTGAACCCCCTAAGCACAACCAGGCAAGACTGTTGAAACACAACGTTCCTGTGTCTGGATCCCATGTTCAGTGTTTTGGTTATTTCTATATTTATCTGAATAGCTATCAACACAGTCCTGAGAATACAAAAAAGAATGCTTCACCAGTGAGTTCGTTTGAGGTTCTGAATTTGTTTTCAACTTTGAACTTTTGATTGATACCAATTACTTAATAACTCTCGTGTGTTTGGATCTCTTGGCATGTACAATGGGAAGGCAACATTTATTACAAACACTGGGTTCTGTGGAGATTTGAACATCAGCTTGGCTGCTCTCACTTTGTTCCCTTTTTGTGGAGCTCGGGTCTTGAGCCACTTTATTAGCCAATGCCTGCTTCCCTGTCAAAGGATCCGTTTCTACCAAAACTGGCCTACCCATACCTTGAATGTTCGTAATTCCTTGTCAATATCTCTCACGCTGCTGACACATCACAATGAGACCAGAAGGGGTGAAATCTAAGGCAGAAGAACCTTCATACGCATGTTTTCTTGACAAACGTGCTGCCTACTTGAGTTTGGGATGAGCGCGCTCCTGGAAGGCCTTCGACTGTCCCGCATGAGCAGGGCGACGGTCCCATGTCCACGTTCTCCTGTCGACACCTGCCTCACTGAGACTGGCTCTTGAGACAGATGCCACATGGGGCATGTCTGTCAGTGTCCACTGGTCCTCAGCTTCTCATCCACTCTTATTGCCTTTTGGGGCTAGTTTAAGAAAGAAAATGTTCAGAAAGACACACCCCAGCCAATAAACCAAAAGCTAGTGGTTTTGTGTCTTTCAGAACTTGGAAATATTTTGACGGCCTGCGTGCCTTCTGAGAATGGTCGTGAAGCAAGGGCCCTGTTTCACGAATGAAATAAATGCATGTGTATACAGAAGGGGTATTCTCAACCCTCTGCCTGTCACCAGAAATGCAAAACATTTTCTCTTCTGCAATTCCAAAAGAATTTACATTCTGCCAATTTGTTCCCTGAAGGAGATTTTGACGTCTTACGGGTCTCATTTAAACACCAATCATGTACAGATATAATGGTGGTGCCAAAAAATGCATACACATTTTAAGAGATGTTATCCATGTGTTACTTTTAATTTGCCATCATCAGGAGTATCTGGACGCTGATGGGAACCATTTTGAGTATCTCTTGTCATTGCAGAAGTCAGACGTGACTTGTATTCATCTTTTGCTATCGGTATATATTGATTATTATAATGTTAATACAGTTTTTTCTTTCTTAAAATGTGTATTTTGAGGGCACCCTCTGTATATGTTAGTCTCTTTCAAAGTTTAAAACCATTAAAATTAGCAGTAGGGAAAGGCAGGCCTGTCTTTCTACAAACTCTGAAATCTTTATTTGTTTAGTTTGTTGCTATTTCCAAAGCATTCTTCCAGTTTCTGCTACTAGAACTTGGAGTATGTTAGAATTTCAAAAATAACTATTGCAAAGGATAATAAGAAGAAATCTTTTCAAGTCAATCTCCATTAGTTATTTTAAAAACTCAGTTGATAAACTTTATTTGTTTTATGTGACTAAATTATGTTTTTTGCATCCAAATTGGAGAGGAAAAAGTTAAATTGTCCTTGTTTGCAGATAACATGCTCTTATATGTAGCAAACACTTAAGACTTCATCAAAAGACTCATAAAACTAATAAAAATATTTGGCAAAGTTGCAGGATACAAATTAACATACAAGAATCAGCAGTTTTTTCTGTACACTAACAATGAACTATCTGAAATAGAAATCAAGAAAGCAATGCCATTTACAATAGCTACAAAAAGAAAATAAAATACTTAGAAATAAATTTAGCCACGGAGATGAAGGACCTGTACACTGAAAACTGCAAAATATTGATGAAAGAAATTGAAGAAGACACGAATAAATGAAAATATATTCCACGTTTACAAATTGGAAGAATTAATAATATTTTAAAAGTCCGTAATGCCCAAAGCAACCACAGATTCAAAATTTCAATAATTTTTTTATAGAAATAGAAAATAAAGCCTTAACATTTGTATGGAACTGCAAAAGATCCCCAACAGCCAAAGCAGTCTTCAGTAAAAAGAATGAAGCTGATGGCAACACACTGCCTGACTACAAAACACACTACAAAGCTATGATACCCACAACAGCATGGTGCTGGCATAAAACAGACATGGGAACCAGGGGGGCTGGAGAGAGACAGAAATAAACCCACCTACTTATGGTCAATTGGTCTTTGACAAAGATGCCAAGAACACACAATGGAGAAAGTCTAGTCTCTTGATAATGTTGAGAAAACTCAATATCCATATGCTGAAGAATGAAAGTAGACCCTCACCTCTCACTCTATTCAAAAGTCAACACAAAATGGATTGAAGACGTATAAATATGAGGCCTGAAACAGTAAACCCACTAGAAGAACACATATGCTTTCCTAAGTAAGTGATTCTTTAAATGTGACCTCAAAGCATAGGCAACAAAACCAAAAATGGGCAAATGGGCTCTCATCAAACTAAAAGCTTCTGCACAGCAAAGGGAATGACATTTGTAAGCTATATACTTGATAAGGGGCTAACGTTCAAAATACACAGCATTCAAACAACTCAAGTGAGAAAACAAATAACCCAGTTAAATGATGGGCAAAGGACAACGGGTGTCTGGGAAATGCCCAACATCACTAATGATCAGAGAAATACAAATTAAAGCCACAATTCAATGTCACCTTACAACTGCTAGAATGGCTACTGTAGACAAGATGAACGATAGCAAGGGTTAACTTGGATATGTAGAGAGCGGAATGTAAATTAGTACGGTCATAGAAATTAGTGTGGCGGCACCTCGAAAATGAGCAGCATGACTCACAATACCCAGGATATAGATTCAGCCTACGTATTTATCAAACAACGAATACATAAAGAAAATGTAGTATTACACGCACAGTAGATATTAGTCAGCTGCTAAAAAGAATGAAATTCTGTCATTTGCAACAACGTGGATGGAACTGCAGGACATTATGCTAAGTGAAATAAGCCAGGCACAGAAAGACAAATACTGCCTGATCTCACTCAGACCGGACTCTAAAAAGTTGAACTCATAGAAATATAGAATGGAATGGTGGTTGCCCCGAGCTCGAGGGACAGGGCATGCGGGAGAATTGTTGAACAGAGGACACAAAACTCCAATTAGACGGAAAGAGTCAACCCAAGCAACCTGTTGTACTACATAGTAACTACAGTTAATAACAAGCTGGTGGATCCCTGAAATTTCTAAGGGAGTAGATTTTAAGAGTTCCCACCACACATACAAAAAGTGGTATGTAAGACAACGCATATGTTAGTTAGGTCAGTTGAGACATTCCACAATGTATCTATACATATTTTAAAGCATCATGTTGTATATGATAAAAATATACAATCGTTTTGTCAACTAAAAATATGTTTTTTCATAACTTCCACCATCAGAAAATAATCAAAGTCACAAAAATTTACTTTGACACCAACATTTCCTTGATTAAAAACACAGATATGAAAGATGAAATCTTCCCACCCCCCAAAATAAATAAATAAATAAAAGAAATCTTAGTGTTTCTCGCATACTCTCAGTGACAGGGAAAAACAAAAAGTCAACACAGAGAGCAATGTACCCAAGATATAAGCCATTTGAGGATAAAGACAGCCAAATGTGGGATATATGATGAAGAAAATAGCAACGGTGAGTTGAGGATAGGAATGATTGTGGCATGTCTGCTTCAGTTCTACTTCAATCATTCTGTTAACATTTCCCACTTCTTGTGCGAGATGACTGAGCACTCAAAACTGCACCGGCAGATAAATCCTTCCTGTTATCTGGAATGTTTATGCCGCTTGGTGAACTGTTGTTTAAAGAAGAGACTGGCAGATTCCCATCTCACACCCCATCTAATGACAGTGACACCAGTGGTTTGTAAAAAGCAGTCCGGTCCATCTCTTCTTCAGCACTAAAGCTGTTGGACACGTTTGTGTGGGCTCATGGGTAACGCCGCAGTGTTAGAAGCATAATGGCTGGAACGGGTTCATCTCTAGGATTTTTTTCCTCCATTCCCTGATCTGCCATATTTCTGCCCTTGCCATATTACAATCCCAGTGAAAACGCTGATATTCCTAGCCCTGGGCCCTGATTATCCGCTTGCCCTTCTGCTTGCTGGAAGAGCTTGGGGCAGCCGAAAAACAAAGTCTGAGAACTCGTCCCAAAGATGTCACAGGACAGGGAAGGGACATGGGAGAGAATGCCCACATTCTTTAAGGTCAAGCTAACAGGTGATTAGTTTAGCTAAAAAGCGGGTTCGCTGCAAGTGAATATGCCTGTGGGGGTCATTAAAAAGGTTCCATGGCATTAATAATCGCACAGATCTCCCATTTATCATGGTGGTGTCCAGTCCTAAAGTCAGACTCTGAATCCTGGATCTGTTCCTTACTAGCTTCACGATTTGTTTACTCCACACTTGCAGTGTCTACCACAGTGAACTGGAAAGATGAGCCCTGGGCCTTATGAACTGCCAGTCACCCCAGAAACACAGGCTATGTTTTTTGAAGACGTGGTTGTCATAGCAATGATGATGGCTGTTAAATGAGGACCAGTTGACTTCGTCACACAGTATATGAAAGGAAGAAGGCAAGGAAATAGGCTGGAGGGTACAGGCCCACAAGTGCAACTTAGCACAATCATATAATGCTGATCTGACCTTGAATGGAGGCATCATGGGCTCATCTGAAAGGTCTTGGGTAAACGGACTTTTTTTCAATCATTTGCCAATGTGTTTGAACATGTCTGTGGAAGTCGGCGCCTAACAATAGATGCCATTCACTGGGGCCGGCTGCCATGTTCTTGAGATCACCAACATCTTGCATGGAGTGTGTTCCTCAGCGAGTGGGGTGGGAACTGATATTTTACTATGTCAGGTAATGTTGAGATCAGATTACATGTGAATGCATAGTCTACAAAAGGAATCAATAGGATTATGTCAACCCCAAATAAAGCCACTTCATTTTTGGATGGGATTTTATGAGACTGATGGATTCAGGAGGGGAAGAAATGCAAGGAAACTGATGCGGGCACCCGGACTGAGCGGAGGGGGTGGACAAGCTGGTGAAACACACGGCTGTGTGTCTGGAGGATAGACGCGTTCACGGAAACGTCCGGTAACAGGCAGAACTCACAGCCCCAGTGACCACAGGAATCCTGCTTCCAGCTCACAGAGGCACCCGGAAGACGGTGCTGTCCTTCTGAAGACCCACCAGACCTCACTCCCTGACGGCCTGTGTGCTGAAAGGTGGCTTTTGCCAGCACTTGGGAGATTTACAACTCCGCTTCTGCTTCTCCATTGTCCCAGCACTCACCTGGGACAAGGCCTACGCTAGCAGGCAGGTTCCATGCTGTGGTTACAAACTAATCTCTATTACCAGCCTGACCAAGCCCGCTGGGCAGGCACAACTGTTACTAGGAGTTCCAGAATGTGTCCTCACTTCAAATCCAAATCTGATGATTTTATCGCACTGTGTGTCAGCAAGAGTGAACTTGCAAAAGCCGAGATAAAATCCCCTGTACTGACTTTTCCATGGAGCTGGACCATATGCTTGGAGCCCATTAACACCATGTTTTAATTGGCACCAAAACCCTGAGTATTTATTTACGGCTTTAATCGCCCAGTCTCCATTTCTTTCCCTTCCCTGTAGAATGGCAAATAGGCAGGCAAGTCAATGAAGAGACGCACAGCAGGAAAAGCACCTGCCTCTGCAGATCCATGCTCCTGAGCGGCACGGGAAGTGATGCTGTCATCAGGGCCAGATATAAAGCGCCGAGCACTGTGTCAGGTGCACAGAAAAGCCCAGGTCAGCATCGGGCACTGTTACCACAGCGGCATCAGGGTTCATGGTCCCACGCCCGTCAGAGACATAAGAACACCTCCCTGGAGTGCTGGCTTCTGCACAGGGGAATTAGCATTATTTCATGACTCGGGGACAGTGGGCTCAGTCTTTGTCACCTGTAGAGTGCTGACTGTGTGCCAAGGACCACGGCGTTCAACAGGGCACAGAACTGCCCTGTCTTTACAGAGTTCACACCCAGAAGGATGGTAGAATAAACACATGGCGATGTGCATCCTGTAGTGGCGAGTGCCTCAGACACCACCCAAGGGAGGTGGAGGAATGCGGTGACCTCCACCCTGTCCTTGCATTCGACTCTTTGCGACTGAGCACTTCGTTCCTGCCGTTCTCTGGGACGAAGTGCTCAGTCGGACGTCCGAAGGGCTTGCTTCTCTGAAACCCCACCATGTGGGTGCAGCAAAAGTAACTTGGAAGCCAGCGTGCATAGGTCTACCTGGATCCGGATAGACACGTGCACGCTGGCTTCCAAGTGCGACGTGTGCGCCACGTCCCGAGTGGCTGATTGTCACACCCATCTGCTCGTATTTCCATCGCACTCGGATGCACCATGAAGACATAAACCCCAAAAGCTAGAAAACAGAATTTGCATGCCCCAACACACACGCAGTGTGTTTTCAAAAGCAGCAGACCTCGAGTGAGCGCCGGGACGGCGCAGGAACCTCCCAGCCACCGCTGAGAGCAGCTGGGGCCAGGCTTGAAGGCCACGGAACATCACAGACATTCCGCCGCAGGCCTCATTAAGTGGACTTAAGGCGAGCTTGACAGCTAATGACAAAAATCTAATCTGGGCTTTCTGGACATCAGGACCCTGAGCCAGTCCAAGCACACCAGGCTCTGCCACGCGTGCTACCTGGAAAGACAGCCCCCCACGGCAGCCAGGGCCCCACAGCTCAGGAGTCGGAGGCCCAGGGCTGGATGGTCCACCCAGCCACGCTGAATAGGAGTCGCGATCTGTGTGTTTGGGGTTTGAGCTCTGGTCCCACTTGTGCACAGATGTTGTAGGCTCCTAAATTAACAGTGGTCTCCAGGGAAATGCTCCTCAGCTGCACATGCTGGACAAAGGCCTGGCTGGATCCAGGCGCCCCACGGTCCAGAAAGCATCTGTGCAACTGTTTTCCCTTCCTCTAAAAGCCCTTTCCCGGTTCTAAATCCTGCCAGCTCCCATGGAGTTGGGGCAGGTCAGCCCGCACCAGTTCCACGCCGTGTTAAAACTGTCTCGCTGCTCTAGGCGTGTTTATTTCACTCCCCAACCGCTTCTAGGTCCCTTGCGTGGGGAAGCTTTTCCTCTTACCAAATAATAAGGACAGCACCTGTGTGCGCCCTGTGGGGATGGACCTTGTCCAACCTTCTTATGAGCAACTCGCTGTGACAGACGAGAAAGCCGAGGACTCACGTCATTTTCCTTACTTCTGCTTTGTGGAGAACCACGGATATAAACCCAGGCCGCCTGCTCCAAAGCCTACATTCATATCCACCACCCAGTGCAAGGAGGAATCAGTGCTTGCTGGATGAGGACATGAATGAGTGCATGGATGCCTGGAAATCAGAGGAGGAAGAACATCATTGTTGTGTAACGGTATAGTGGTAAGATAATTACTTAGAATCCTTGAAGGCATCGTGTCTGACACTTTCACCGCACGTAGAAAAGGTATTTGCAAGATAGTTAGTGAGTCAGTAAGCCAACCCAACAAATTATAAATGGATGAAATGGCTTCCTTGTCACTTTCCCTCTCCTGTGACGAACTCCTTATATAAAGAAGAGTTTTTGTTTGTTTGTTTCAATCTTGCTCCATGTGCTAGTTTTTAAAGAAGCCTCTGGATGGTTTTCTATGCTTAGATTTCTGGGATCTTGTTCAGGTTGAGGAGACCTAAGTTCCTGGCCCCAGCCATTCCAGTGCCCAATCAGCATTTCCAACAATGCGTTGTAACCACCGTGGAAACGGTGTTTGACTACTGCAAGCAATGTATGTGTTGGAACACCTTAATAAATGTTTACTGAGGAGAAACCGATTCTATCCTTCCGTCCTTGATACTGTCCCAGATTTCTTGATAAACTCATTCCTGGGCCTTACCCTTAGATGTAGTACTAGTCACTGAAGACAGTTGTGTTTGCCAATATTCCACAGAGAAACTGCATTATTAGATTCTTTTTCAAAACGATCCAGAAAAAAGACTCCCAGCATATTCACCCTCCATCTTCCCGGTTCCGTGCTGCACCTAGTGACACTAGGCAAATTGCTTGACATTGCTGGGTATTCCCTTTATAAAACATGAATGTATATCACTTGTCCTGTCTTGTTGCTATAAAGATCACACATGATCATGTGTATAGAATAATTTCTGAGCTAAAAAGTGCTACATAGCTGTTGAAAATGAACAGAAAAGAAGGAAGCCAGAAAGTCACATGTATTTAATTCTGTCCCTGAGTAAATGATATACACATATGTGTGTGTGAGTCACACATACATGCACGTATATACCTGGGGGACAGGCTGGCAATGCATCAGCAGGTTAACGGATGTCAGGTTGTAAAACTTTCTGCAGACGCCTCTGTTTTCTCACACAGAGCTGCCATATTTCAAGCAGTCATTGTAGCCATTATTCAACTGAATGTCAAGTAGGCATGGGTTAAGGCATTTGTGTTCACCGTGGGGTCCACCATAACACCATTGTAAAAGGTATGATGTTCTCTCTTTTGCAGGCGGGTAAGCTGAGGCCCAAGGAGTTAAGAAAATACCTCGAGGTCACACATTTGTTAGCAAATGGCAGAGGCGAAGTCTGAGTTAAGGTCTGTCGATCTACAGAGCCTAGTTTGCCAATTCAAATCCCATCCATTTGAAATTTGCAATAATTAATCTAAGTATATATTAATGCATGTGCTATACTTTTTAAGGATCGAGCTTAAATACATTCCATCCCTGGTGACATGTTAGTGCTTCTTTGACCCGTAAATAAGCTAATCAAAAATAGGCAGCTTTATCAAAATAACCAGGAGCTTTAAAATGTTTCCGATGTCTTCAGGGGGTTTATGGCCCTGGCTCAGCTAGCGCAGGTGCCCTATATGCAGTTATTGAGAGTTACAGGTGGGGTGTGCAGTGGCCATGTTTTCTTCATTGTAGCCATGTTCACTCCGTAGTGCCAGGTGCCCTGACTGCGTGACATCACTGCTCAGCAGGTATGTGTGATGCGGTGCATGACCGTGTTTTCTTTGTTGTAACCACTGTTCAATCAGCGCCCTGTGTGACGCCATTACTCAATGGGCATGTGTGTGTGGAGGGGAGTGTGGGGTAAGTTAATACACAAATCCCCGTCAGGGCGCCTATGATCTACACTTTGAGGGGGCATTCGGGACACACAAAGCAGTTAGAGTCGAATTGCTTTTAGAACACATTAACAATGCATAGAAGCTATACAACTCAGCCAAAATGTCTTCAAAGGACTGAGACCTTCAGCCCTCACCCAGTCAGAACTTCCTCCCCAATTAGAGTTCAAAGAAGACAGTCACACACCTCATTTACAGAGCCATCAAACCTCAGGCACCAGTGAGAAGTCCTTAATAAATCAGAAAGACAGCTATGTTTGTTCTTGAAATGGACTCACTCACACACTGAAGTCAGGTGGTTTGCCTAAAGGCCACTCACCGAAATGTCTGGGAAGCTCCATTTTAAAGACGCTGTGTAGAAACACTCTGGTGTGTCCACAAGAGAGTCTGACACAAAACAAATTCACATCTACCTGTGAAGGCGAAAAACCCCACTTAAAGTGAAATATTCAGAGACTGTCACGATGAGCAAAGGGTGTCATGCATGGTAAGGAGTGGGTGGCTGACTGAGGGAGGCGTCTCCTTCCTCTGTCTACGCTCTGCAGGCAGATTTGGGCTTACTCAGCAGCTGCCTCTGTCGGCCCAGCACTACAGAAAGCACACACACCGACAGTCCAACAAGGTGGCCCGTGCAAGTACCTGCGTCCAACGCTCAGGTGACTGAACGCACGTGCGTGTACACACACCCACACCCACGCCCACAGCGCTTTGGATCTGCAGCAATGAATTCTCTTGCCCGTCACAGGACATCCAGCAAGCCACCTTTAGCCACTGGGAAACAAAACTTTCCAAGTTTTCATCTCCAAGAATAAAGGGTTTTCACACCAAGCATCTCTGAAAGGCCTAATGCTAACGTGAGTATCAAAGTCAAGACTGTTCTGAAGGTGACTCTGGTATTTTCTTTTCTGAAAGAGTACTGTTCCGTAAGCATGATTACACACACACAAATTTTATCTTTAAAATACTGGAATTAGCTTCATTGACTAGACAACAGATAGCAACAACATGTTACAACTGGTATTGATACAGAATGCAGAACCCAGATGGCCTTAGCAGTTTAGTACCTGACACCCTTTCTTCCCAGTTTTGGTTTAAGTTATTTCAAACCCTTCCTGTGTTCCTGGGCCAGCTCACAGTGCTCCAACATTTTGTTAGCTAAGATGTCATGAACACAATCATTTTCAGAAACTCTTTATTTTTAGTACTAGACTCCACTGGAATTTTGCTACTTCTCAACCTATCTTAAGAAAACCCAAATTTCACAAAACTTTGGGGGTAGAGTTCAGCATAACTGAAATAATTCAATGTTTTGTCATTATAATTCTCACTTAAACCTAGATTAAATACGACAAAGTATGATTATGTTCAAATTTGCATCGCGAACTCTGTCCCCCTTTTGCTCATGGCATCGTAAAATATCTAGTAGAGGGTCTTAGGCTTTGGGGGTGGAGTCAAGAGACCTTATTTTCACAGCCTTTGGGAAGAAGAGACTCATCCTGCATTAAGCACAGTTCTGCAGCCTCTCGGGAAAGGGGAAGATGGGTCCGTTATTTCTTCAGGATACGATGTGCGGGATGTGTACAATAATCTTTGGAAACCTCTGCATTGCTATGTCCAGGGTCACAGCAGAAGGTAAAGATTCACGCTTTCTTTGGAGAGAAACTTTAAACAGAGCAGGTCATGCATTAGGACAAAATAATGGGAACCCAAGACACAAAACGGCTGCAACCCTTCAAAACCAGGCCCTTGAAAATGAGCACTGTTTTGCGATGCATTTGCAAATGATTAGAGATTCCAGACAGTCTGAAGGCAAGCAAAACTCACCTTTCAGCACTGAGAATTGCTCATTGATTCTGAAGAATCCTAGGATCAACCTTTCTTATTATTTATCTGGGATGCAAAATAACACACCCATAAAATACTACTCAGTGAAAGCTGTCTGTTTAACTAACCTTTCCACCGCTTGATTTGATTAAATTAAACAGCTGATGTGATTAAACTTGTAAGATGGGTTATCTATCTTCATCTTCTGGACAGTAGTAGGTGGATAGAATCTATGAGTCTATTGATCAAGAAAGAGATGGGTCTGGATGTGCAGGGCTTGCACATTGTCAAAGTACATGGTCAGTTCCTCACCAAAAAAACATATGAATAAATCTCCAGTTGAGTCAGATATTCACATTGATACCGGAATAAGGCAGAAGAATAAGAAGAACCCCGGCTGACATCCCATCTGTTCTTATGAATTAAATTTAGAAATCATATGTAATATAGACATTTCTGTCTGAAGATCACAAAACCCTGACACATCCAGGCTTTCATTAGGAAGCTCCTCGATGTGACTTGAATAACGATCTGTCTCAGCTAATTAGTATTTTCAGCTCAGCATATTCACTTCCAGACATATTGCTGTTTGCACATGGTAATTTAGGTAAACAGATACCATCCACAGCTGCATCAATTAACACTGCTAATCAAAACTGAATTCAGGTAATTAGGCACATTTATGCAAAACATATGTAATTTCGCAAAAAAGCTAGATTCTTCAATAATACGTCAATAAGTAAAAACGTCCTTCTGCTTATGAAGATGAAGAATGAGGGGAGAGAAATCATCATTAATATATACATCATGCCGACAGAGTAAATCTCCTAAATTGAATCCCAGTCTTTAATTGGCCTGTATTTTCAGAAATTGGATCATAGTTTTCATAAATGTTTTCCTCGGTGTTTCCACATGACAAAGTCGGTTCTCATCTGCCTAAGGGTTTCATCATCGCCACGCAGGACTCAAACGGTTAACGAACCTCAGTTATTCACATGGTTGGAGAGAGAGTTGGTCAAGCTTGCTCCTCTCCTGTCTACCGCTCCTGGGAAGGTCCTCTCGAGAGGCCTCCCTTCCAAGGACTCGTTCATTTTCTCGGCAGCAAAATACATTCATTCGCAATTAAATTCGCAGTAGTGATTTCTTATCTTCCTGCAAGTATTCTCCACATCCCTGATTCTACACAACTCCTACTTGTTGCTTTTTCATTTGCTTTCAACACCAATGCTGTGAAACGTTTCTCCTATCTCTCTGCAAACATAAACCAAATGGATAATTTTTATTAAATGCGGTAATTTGTTCAGAAAAGCCAAGTAACTGTTGGCAAGTAAGAAGAGGCTGACTAGTGACTAGCAAGTTAAGGGAAGATTCATGAGCAGGAAGTTGAAGCCGAAGTCAAGAAAACTGGACCACAGTCAGAGTCATGTGACACAGACTCAGGAATTGTCTAGCTGGACACATACGCACACATTCACACTAACTCACTCATTCACAACACACACACACACACACACACACACACACACACACACACACACACGGTCTCACACACACACACACAAGACACCCATTCACACACACATGCACACACGTGCACATTCCCACATGCTCTCACACATGCTCCCCCCACACATATGCATGACGCACACACTCGCACACACATACGTGCACACGCTGCCACACATACACACACAATACACACATTCACACACACACGCACAGGCACACGCACACATACTCCGACTTCTTTCCTTCCTCAGACCTTCACATTTAGATTTACTTCTCAATGTGAATGCCACGCTTTTATTTTCATGGTAATAGTGACTTTCCCTTGTGCCTTCCACATACCAGGGACTCCACTCGATTAGACCGTCGTGGCCCTCAGTGCCAACTTCAGAGAGCAATACAAGCCACTAGAATCAGCTGTCAGAAAGTGGGTGAAGTCACCAGCAGAATATCTATCTGTCAGCCCCAAACTCTGGGACCCTGCCAAGCTAGTTGCACAGGGCTCACTTTTTGCCTGGCTCAGGATAATTCTTGTATGCTCATAAATCAGAAAATGAGAACAAAAATTGATCTGCCAATTGCTTTGCATGATGTCTTTTTCTCACATTGCAGTAATATCACAGAACTTGTATGCTTATGCTTTGATATTTATCAAAAAAATTCCCACCTTTTTCTTTAAATGCATTTGGCATAGACAGCTGGACAACTGCCTATGGCACAGAAACCTAACAGACTAAAGAGCAGGAGCTACAGAATACAGAGACACGTCGATCAATAGATTTCAGACTGCTCACTCCAATGGAGCCCTGTGAGGTAGGGCAAAGATACCTTTTCTGTTGAACATAATTATTTACGAACTTTAAATGAACGCCAGGTAAGCCCAGAGATGTTAAAGACCATTTTTTAAATGGCCTAATGACATGTTTTCAATGTCTATAACGACAACTATTTGGGGAGCGCCTCTTTTTGTCTCCATGGAATGAACCCAGGGGTGCCATTCCTGTACAGTGTACCACGGGTAACCCGCAGCATCCTGAACCCACTTCTCCCTCCTGCTCCGGAGTGAGCTGGAGAGGAGCGGTTCTTTCAGTATAGTTCTTGGGTTATTGTCAATCCCTCTGTCTTGGGAAAAGGCTTGAGCCTGTCTTTCAAGAATGCTTCCTCACAGTCACCGAGTTTTAGCAAAGTGGAAGGCCACGGTTATCCCACACGGCTCTGGTGAAGCTAGCCCACCAGCCTCGCCCCCCGCAGTGCCACTGGCCAGCCACGTGACTGCAGGCAAACCCTGTCCACTCTGACTTTGGTCAGTCTGTGGTCTCCAATGCATGGCACATGGACGTCCTACTGGGCTGAACGCTGGGTACCTGGATTGTAGCAGGCACTCAATCGAGGCTTGTTGAAACTAAATAAAGTCAGGAGTGATGGCTCCAGAAATGCTAATGCTGGAGGCACTTCAGTTAAAAGCATCCTTTTATGTGGTTCTCTATATCCCAGGGTAACACATAGAGGTGGTGTGATAATTTTAAGACAAACGGCATGGATTATACAGGCCACATGCTGCTAGACTCATCAGGTCACCTTCCCACTTGAAGACCAGTGTTACAGAACTAGCCTCCCAGTGAGGGTGGAGATAGCATTGGGACACTTGTTTCTAGAGTGTTTTTTATGATTTATCAAACACATTACAAGAAATAATTCTCTTGGCCAATACTGACCAAATAATCTTATGCTAGAATTATTGTCTGTTAAAGAGACTATGGTGACTTTTTTTTACTATGAATGATTAAAAAATAAAACTTGAAAATCTTTCACTTCTTCTTAGTCCAGCAGAATAAAATTGCGCATGGTAGGTGTACTGTGTATTTTTGTGAAATTTAATTAAATTGCTGGCTTGCAGACAATACGCAATTAATAAAATGACATCATTGATCACTGTTTAAAACACTCTACTTTTTCAACAGAAGAACCTCGGCTGAAATATGTGCTCCATGAAAAGATCAGATGGATTCCTCCTGGCTTACTCATGGCCAAGAACATTATTTCAGAGCCACAAGTGAAAATGTCAGCTCTGGGGCAGGTGGGCTGAGGAGTGCCAGGAACCAGAGGCAACATAAAGAAACAGGCTCTTGTACCATGGCAGCAATTATGTGACGAACCCACTCATCTGCCTGCTGTCCATCACCTGACATCAGTACCTGCGCTCGCCTGCCCTTCGTGATAACGTGAAAGCAGACCACCACCCAATCACCTTATTGATCTTCTCCGTCTAGGGGAATGGTTTAAAGGACTCAACCACAAGCAACCAGCGGCCATTGCCTTGCTAGACTCTGGTGTGGCCACGTGCTCTTTGAGCCATGGCTGTCGCCATGCTTCCTGGCTTTGGCCCCCTGCCCCACCTTGGGGAGGTGAATCTTCTTTCTCCCTTTTCTCTCTAATTTACTTTTAATTAAACTTTTCTTTCTTAAAAAAAAAAGAAAGAAACATGCTGAGGCACAGCAAACGAATGGAGCTGGGACTTAGCAAAATGTCATCTTATTCTCTTTTACTCTTTGCCCTACACGTTTGTCTACACTAAAACAACACGATTTCACCTTCCCAAGCCACACGTTTCTTTTGTGGAAAAAGATTGCTGGTAATTGACGACCACATGGAGCAGGACGTTATCAGTGGTTCAGCTTGGCAGCTTTCTATGCTTTGGAGAATGTTGCTGTATTTACAACTAATTGTAATCCTGAAAATTATTTTCATTTAGTTCTGGTAAGATGTAAAACAAGATTAATCTAAATTAGAGAAGATTATTAAATCATGTCTGAAGAATTAATAGTGCTTATTTGGGGGATATAATTTAGTGGTCATGTTTCTTCTCTTTTGGTCAAACTATTTTTAATAAGAAAAAAAGCATCATCATGAAACAATAGGATTTTTTCAGAGTTTGACAATTCAATGTACCAAAGTTGAAGCTGATAATCTGCAGGTATTTCTTTGCCATTTAAGGCTGAATCCTTGTCCCACAATTAAGAATTGGGAAACTATCCTTACAGCAAACAGATCTTAGTTAAACACACTATCAGGCTGTGCTTCAGGGTATTATCCAGCTCCCTGGGGGATGCCAGAGTCACTTTGCCAGCTCAGTCTGTCACAAGTTCGTCATCTTCGACTTTCTTCTTGGGCTTGGAGTAGAAGCCTACTTTTCAGAAGAATGTTAAAAGAATACATGAAAAGCCTGTACAAAAAATAAACTATGGCACCTCAGGCCTCTTAATTTTTACACTATAATGTCTTGGACTTTTCTGCCTCGACACATTTGGAGTGAATTCTTTGATGAGAAGAGAGAGAAGTATATTACGTATGGAAGGAAGAAAACCGTTATCATCATTTTAATAGCACACAGACACATAAAAGGAAGATGCGTTCACTACTTGGTGAAACCTAAATCTAAAAAAAATTCACTGACTTAGTAATAAAAAAATTAACACGATGTGGAAAATTAAAGCCGTTTTTTGAAGCAATGTGAATATATAACTTTTCGCAAAGGCTTAGAACATTTAGTAAAGAAAAAAAAAAACTAAGCCATGAAATGGCATTGCAAATAATTAGTTCGCTTCTCCTATAACATTTCTGAACTTAATTAAAATGCCGGCTATATCCAGAGACTACTGGAGATGAAAAAGGAACTTCCAGACTCATAATTATGTCATCCACATTCCGGACCTTACACCCTGGGGACCCAGCATGCAGCTTTAACGTGTTTTCGAGAAGCAGTCTAGGCGGCTGGCACTGGGTTAGAACAGAGAGGCCGTGTCATTCCGCCCAGCCCTTCAGGACAATCCCCGGGCTGTGTTTCTATGGGAGCGAGCACTGCTGGTGTGCAGACGTTGGCTTCTGGCTCCTGCTTTTGTCGGGGCACTGGTCTGGGGGCTTCTGCAGAGGGGCAGAGTCCTTGGGACTTCTCCCACGTGCTTCCTGTGTTCTGCACGTGACTCTGTGGTCTCTGCCACCAGGACGGTTTGGCCAGGGCTGTGGACCTTCCAAAGCAGCACGTCAACCATCAGATGGGCAAAAATGATAATTAAAATAGCAAGGTTTACCATTGTTATCATTGGAATGACAGAGGGCCTGCTTGCAGTTTGCATTTAAACTGAGCAGAATAATCCCGCTCTGGTTTTTAATTTCAGAAGGGTTAACCACCTCAACGTGGGTCAATCAAACTTCAATCTTCAATAAAATTGCTGCAGCCCAGTCGCCCGCAGGACAACGTGCCTGTTTCCGTGCGGAAGAGCGTGTGGCTTTCACTCGGCATCACTAATCTTCTAACTCTTTATATTAGCACATTTTGCCAAAAAACGTTAATTCCTTTGCAACTCTGACAAGAGTTCGTTTCTACACATCTCAGGAGATAATCCTGTTTTTTAAAAAATGGGGCATCAGCCGTGAACCGCATTCCAGCCCTTTCTAATCCCCATGGACCTTCAATGCTCCGGCAGAGTTCTTACAACACCAACTCCCAATTACACAAGACGTTATGGAGGTTTAGGTCAAAATAACAATTTATTATTTTAGGAACTCAGTCCTCCCCGTTGTCTGTGACTGCGCCCTGCACCTCTTCATTCCTATTCATCATGTTTACTGCATGCAAGAGTAATGGATCTGGAGGAAGCAACTGTTAGCCATATTTGGATAGCAGTGGAAATACTTAAATCCCGGATTCGGCCACTCGATAAACACATACTGAGAGCCAATTATGTGCCAGACACTGGGCAGGGAGCTGAGGGATCAAAGTTCAGGAAACAAAATGAGTCTCTATTATGAGAATGACATTCTCTTGTGAAAATAATGTCCACAATATCGTAAAACACTGGCTTAAACCTCCACCTTCAGGTTTTCTGATCCAGACCACTACATTTCAGGGAAGCTAGAAATGTAAGTCCAATCTCAACCAAAATTTTGATGAACAGCATTTAACATTATCTGGACATACACAGGCTTTGAAATGCATAACCCACAGAATGACTCACTTTTATTTGACAATATGAAACTTGATTGTGACATGTGAAAATCAACCCACTGAGAATGTCTAAACGTCCAAGGTTGGGAATGAAACCAAGAGGGTGTTTAAATGGGCTTATTAAAGATATGCCTGCTGTGCATTAATTTGTTTCTAAAATGTTGTTTCATGGCATTTGAAAACTGCCAGGCACAGGAACGACAGCAGTCACAGGCAGAGACGAACGACGGCATCGTGCCATGATTCAGGGCTGGAGGCCACAGAGGGCAGCGACAGAGTCTGACCGTATGTGCCCGGTTAGACTGCAGACCGCCTGCCGTGGAATCCTGCCGGCGGTGTGACACGGCGTGAACAGCCGTCTGCATACCTTTGAGACCCTCCTCCTCTCTACCCTATTGAGGTGCCCAGACACAGGCCAGAGGCCACACCCCTCGCCAATACCCACACCCCCTAATTAGCAGTGCGTGGCCATCAGGAGTTTCCTCCGCGTGTGGATATGCAGCCCAGCCCGGCAGATCACAGTGGAACTGTCACACACGAATGGCTATAGACAGCCAGACTGGCATGGAGAATCACACGCAATTCCAAGAAATGCGGGTCTTTAGAAATGCCACTTAAAAGCCCAATTATTCTAGGTGAAGACCTGGATGGAAGACCCTTCCTTCCTCCACTTTGAGCCCCTCTTGAAGCTCACACTTGATTTTTTCCTCTCCTGTAACTAGATCGGCACAATAGAATAAAGAAGCGCAAACGCTTTTACGTTGTTGAACAAAATGCAGCCAATGCTACAACATAAACAAGTGTTATTGTCACCCACTACTTCTTCTGAAAACTGATGAAGATGAGCTGGACACAACAGGCTAAACAGGGCTTGTATTCCATTCTCATCAAGCTATTAAGCTGTATTTCTGAATTTGCAGGTTGAAAAAACAAAGCTTTCAGAGACCATGCTGTAAATGCTCAAAAAGCGTAAGGATCAGTTTATGAAACAGTTTGGTCATGAAACAGAAAAGAAGCCAGCAAGCATCAAATGAAGATGTTAGTAAGAAAGCCCAGGACGTAGAATTGAGAAAGAAGCATACCTTTGGCTGAACAGGTCCTCAATTTCCCATCTTGCACACACAGCTTCCCCGTTCCACTAGGAGCTAAAATCGGCCCTGTGTCCCTTGTGATCTGTGACAGTGTCGTCATATCACCGGCAAATTTTTCGATTAAACTTTGCAGACATCGTAGCAACTTTGTTAATTATGACATAAGCCAGGTGGCAGGTACGATCACTCACCCACTGTAAGGAACCCAGACTAAGCGACATCTCGTCACAGCAGCCACAGCAGATAAATTCTGTTCCCTCCTCATCCGTGTCACAGATTCTCTCCCTGCTGACCCTCTCCTCAGTCACTGACTGTCAAATTTAGATTCCGAGAGTGCCCAGCTTCCCTTTATCCCTGCCTCAGATCTGCAGCTCCTGGTTATCAGGAAGACACGCGTCACCAGCTGTCTGGGAGCAGGAAAGCAATCAGGTGAATACCACTTACTATCTTGCAGTGCCTTCCGAGGAGTGACAAGATTGATTTGGAACCAGGAATACATTCAGATCTCAGACAGTAGCTCCCAGGGCTTGGGTTCAGATGGTAGGGCATGTGCAAAGTTGCTATAAGGAGGACTCACCCCAATGCTAAGGCTACGGTATGCCAGCAATCGAAGGAGAGCTTTTAAAAATCTGCCAGAGTTCCCTTTACGGATGCCTTGTGGTTTCCTTTCCGCCTCTGGGCTACCTGGCAGATGCCAGTAGACGGTGACTGGCAGCCAGCCTCACAACCAGCAAGTCACGGTGCACCCACGGAGTCAGTATCTGACATCACCAAGTTGTCTCCGCCCAGCCCTTTTCACCAAGAACAGCACTCTATAAATTCCTACCCCTGAAACTCATTCTGCATAACAGTTCAGATCACACTTATGCAGAAATATATGAGAAACTAATCCGGCACATCAGCTACAAATAACTTCTACAACTCTGGCTTGGGAGAACAGACAGCTTTACATCTTAATACAAATTTTTCCTTCAAGAAATCAGGCCACTGAAGTCATATATAAGCGTGCATCTACTGACTGATCGATAAACATAATCATCCATGAGATGAATTTGCCGAAATTTCAGTATATGTTGGGTAACACATAGTAACATTCCTACAAAATGACACAACGATATTTTTGAAATGACACATTTTTGAAGGAGGCTTCCATTGACTGGACGAAGAATTTGATTTACATGGTAATCCCTTAAACAGAAGTAATTTTTACTAAAGATGTACTTTCCCCCATTTAAATGCTTAAGCATCAACAAAATAGCAAGTGTGCTCTGCGGAATTGAAACGAAATCCTATGTGATAATAAAGTTATACTCATCAACAAACCGGTAGGTCTTTCTGAGTTGAAGGAATTTGGTGAAAAGTCAAAATGGGATACTAAAGTTGATTTTATATAGGACTTTTATATATTTGACTCCCAAATGTAACCAAAATGTTTACCTCTATCTGGGAAAAATGCAGTCTTAGTGCTCCATATTAATAAATCATGTTATTCACCTTACAGTTACATTTTATTTTTACCTGAGGACATTCCTGAATGGAGGGCCTGGGTCCTGGTTTAGACTACAGGGCTAAGAAGATGAACACATGTATGTGCTTAGATGCATCCTAAGGTGTACACCCCGAGGATAAGATAACTTAGGGATTCTGAGAACTACAGAGCAAGACACTTTCATCCTGGGAAGACAAAGCGTTTTCTAGAATCCCTGGGCCAGAAAATATGACTTTAGGAATTCTTAGAAGTTGCATGCCTATTTCTATATGAATCCAGACATCTTCTTAGGAGTAAGATATCCTCTCTCCCTCACGTCCTGGACTGATATTAAGAAATGAGTCAGACTCCATGAAGGCAAAAGAACGAAGGAATCGGAAATGTCAGAGGACGAAAGCGTGCTGCAACAGGATGCCAAGGCCGAGGGATAAGGATCCTGGGGGACTCTCGGTGACGCTGCGTGGAAGGGAGCCTTCCCCCGGCATCGGAGAGCTCAGCCTGGGCACAGCCATGCTTCTGGCACGTGGCGCTTTCTCAGGAAACACGTGGCAATGAAGAATAAACACTTCCGTGGCACACATCACCCACCTGAAGTCCAGTTCACCTACTTTTAAAGTTAAATCATGCAAAATGCACTATTTCAGCCTTATATTGATTACCATATGCTAATGACTCATGTTTATTCAGATTTTTATTTTTAAAATGCTGAAAAGAGTTCATTGCTAAAAAGCGTTCAAAAGAGACATTTCTCTTAAGAGCTTAAAATAATTGTTTCAGTAATGTTCACTCTTTGTTCCTTTGAAAACAATTTTAACTCAGGAAATTAGAATGAGTCAAAAATATCTTTACTCTGACTGAAAAGGGACTTTTTTCTAGGAAATTTCAGAGAATAAAATATGCTACGCACATAAAGTTTTCCACTGCAGTGGTATCTATGAGAGAGAATAGAAACAACTTGTCCCCAAAGAAAGAAACTAATAAATACATTTTGACAACCATAAGTAATCTTTATATGGTAATACGGAAGAGTGGGAAAATCAATTTCTTATGACTATATGAAATTTAAAAAGCAGAATACAAATGGTAGATATATTGATTACTGAGTCTATGTGAACTAAGACAGGAAGGAGAAATGCCAACATAGAAAATAAATTCGGGAAGATTTGAAAGCATCTTAATTTTATTTTTAAAAAACTTGTCTTAACACCATTATAACCGTTCATCTGAACAAGTACGCATAAAAGATTCCATCTTTAAAATGGAGCAATAGAGCCGGGCTCGGTGGCTCAGCCTGTAATCCCGCGCCTTTGGGAGGCTGAGGTGAGTGGATTGCCTGAGCCCGCGGGTTCGAGACCCGCCTGGGCAGTGAGACCTCATCTCTACAATAAACCAAAAAAATCAGCCGGGCGTGGTAGCGCATGCCTGTAATTCCGGCTACTTGGAAGGCTGAGGCGGAAGGATCGCCGGAGCCCAGCAGGCAAGGCTGCAGTGGCCGGAAGCGGCCACTGCACTCCAGCCTGGGCAACCGAGTGAGACTCCAACTCAAAAAAAATAAAATAAAATAAAATAAAATAAAATGGAGCAATAGGCCGGGCTCGGTGGCTCAGCCTGTAATCCCATACCTTGGGAGGCCGAGGTGAGTGAATTGCCTGAGCCCATGGGTTCGAGATCCACCTGGGCAACTTGGCGAGACCTCATCTCTACAATAAAAATCAAAAAAATTACCTGAACATGGTAGCGTGTGCCTGTAGTTCCAGCTACTTGGAAGGCTGAGGCGGAAGGATCGCCAGAGCCCAGCAGGTCGAGGCTGCGGTGACCAGGAACGGCCACTGCTCTCCAGTCTGGCCGACTGAGTGAGACTCCAACTCAAAAAAAATAAAAAATAAAAAATAAATAAAATAAAATAAAATGGAGCAATAGTAATACCCGCCTGATAGGGTTTTGATATTAAACTGGATGAGGCATAGAAGGCGGTCTGCACAGTCCCTGACCTGCAGGTAACACGATGCATCTTAGTTATTATTTTTATTACAACTGCCGTGTAAATAATTATGTCATGTCTGTCTACGCTCCTGGACTTTGTGCTTTCCTCTGACACATGACCAAAAATGCACTGAACGAGGCGTTCTGAAACAGGAAAACTCAGTATTTATAACTAGGCAACCAGGCATAGAAACATGGCCTGGATGGCAAAATCGGCTTAAGAATAGTAAGAGCAACAGCCACAACAAACAGACACAGGGACTTGAGTCTCAAATGGTCATCTGCAGGAGGTCCACAGACGGGGACTTTATGAGATGTGTGGGTCTTCCCAGAAGGTGCCCATGAAATGCCCTCTTGGTGCCCACGGCACACCTGCCCGTGAAGAGGCAGCTGCACGAAAACCCCCTGAGGATGCCTTCTCTGGGCTCTCCCTCTCTTGGCTCTTGCCAAGTGTCTTGTCCAGTGTGGACACTCACCACTCCACTGTGGACACTTGCTGACTTCTGTGCCCAGCTCAGAGCAGCCTCACCCCGGCCAGCCGCCCTCCCAGACACATGGAGCAACGGTTGCTGCTGCCGACAATCACAGTGCCCCGGTGAGGAGTTTTTGAAGGTTGAAGCATTCAGTGGGAGCACAGCCATCTGCCTATGGAAACACTCGCCATGGAGGGGCGTCTGCCGGGACCCACTGACCTCACCCTCTGCTGCAAGGCATCTGCTGGCGCGGCACAAGCTGTTTCCACAGGCTTCCTGCTCCCCCGTCACTGGAGTGTGTTTAGTGGAGTCCCACATGGGAGTGAGTTTTTCTCCTACCCTCCAACACGCGAGACACAGAATCAAGTGCCCCAGCATCTCTTATGCAGGGCCAGTCCCTGGGGTCAGCCACTCCTCTGGACGAGCTCCGGGATCCAGCAGGTGCGTAAGCTGGAGTGAATCTATTACGAAGTCTGTGGACAATGCCTGCCAGCAGCTTAGCACACAGCAGGTATCCAATAAATGCTGCATCACTGCTGAGCTGCAAGGGAACCACTGGGGCAGAACCGGCCAGAGCGAGAGCAAGTGGTCCCGAGACGAGCTCCAGGGGTGAACCAACAGCAATGACCAGACCTCGTGGAGCTGCAGATCCAAGGACCTACCGACAAAGTGCCTACCCCAGAGAAACTTGCATTTTTACCAGTGATTATTATTACCCTGGTTTCTATGCTAATTGGTTATTTTTACACATTGCTTCATTAATTTTAGTTTAAAAATATCGTGACTTTGGATGTGAAGGCCTGGGGACATATATATTCACATATACATGAGTATACAGAAAAAGAGACCAGTTTATAACAACGATCGTAGCAAAAGACTGAGAGTGGTCTGAAGAGTCTCCGAAGGTTGGATAAAGTGTGTTCTGTCCACACCATGACCTGCCGGCCAGGCGGCCACTGGAGGGAAGGAGGTCTCAGAGGATGCTGGTGTGAAATCACCCCATACGTGTTCTCAGGGAAAGGGAAATGGCACGGAGCCACTGTGCCGTGTGTCATCCTTCTGCTTCATAAGAATGTAGTGCACAGCATCCTTCGGGAGGCTACTTCTTAACTCTGAGTTATTGCGCGGGCACTGCTGGAAAACACGGAAGGCCACTTCAGTGGGGAAGCCTGGGTCTGGGGGACGGCACGCAAGAAGAAAGCGCTCCTTTGTAGTGGGATGAATTTGTGGCATCGTGTAGCTCCCCTTTCCAAACAGCAATGCACTGAACAACTTTTTGAAAGGCAGCCATCCCTGTTTGCATGTGCACTCGATCTGTCTCGCCTCCCCAGGCTGGCGGGAGCCGCGCCACCAGCTCGGCCAGCCCAGCCCATCCACCGAGCTCGCGTCTTGTTCTTCTGCCCGGCGATGGAACCCTGCTGCCTTTTGCTTCCAACTCTCATTTCAGTGTTGTTTCTGATTCTGTTTGCTGCACGAGTGAACTTTCCTTACCCCATAAAAGTCCACATGTTGACGTTCCTGCAGCACTGCCTTTCTCAAGAGAAGTCTTGGGCAAAAGGCCATGCCCAGCACACAGGAGACAAGCTGCAGTCCTCTGCCCTGGGCGACTCCATGCCATTTCACGGAGGGCGTCCTTCCCTCATGTTAGGGATGTCGGCGCTTGTCCTCAGAGGCTGCTCACCGTCAAGGCTAAGACCTCCAGAGGCCGCGCGTCCGGTGCTAAGGGCTTCTCCTGGGGCGGAAGGCCCCATGGGACACACACTCCAAGCACGCAGCAAATCGTAAACTGATAACCTTAGCTTTGGCTGTGGGCTTAATGCTGAAGGGCTTTCCTTGTCTTTTCAAACATGCAAAATTGGAAAACTTCCTGCCCACTATAAATCTGATCTAAACAAAGGCCAATTGATGCCTTTATAAGAATCTTTCAAGTGTCACGTGGTCCCTGTTTGAAACAAACATCTCTCTGGCTTGTAAAGGGTGCAACTACCAATCAAGGCCTCTCCCTGGGCATACCTGGCCACCACCAGAGTGCTTGGATCTATAAGACGGTGGTACGAACAGCCAACACTGGAAGCCCCTGAGGACAGTGTTCTTGTCACCAGCATTCATTTCAAACACCATCCCATGCCAGTCACAGCTCCTGAGTACAAGAAACTACATTGTGTATTTCAAAACATCTAGAAGAGAGGATTTGGGATCTTCTCACCACAAAGCAAGTAGAAAGTCCATTCTAGTTGTTAATTTCCCTTTTCCAGAGCAAGCGTTGTTCATGAAGTGACACAGGTCTACACAGAAACTGGCAATACTTATCTTGTAGGTAGATATACCAGGACTTTAGAAACTCTCATGATGGCGTGAGCTTCCCGGGGATTGTACTAACACAGAGGCTCTGGTGCAGCTGGGTAGGGTCTGATGGTCTCCTCCTCTGCCTGGCTCTCGAGTCCTGCTGCTGGGTGGGAAACTCCGGGGCTGTGTTCCATGTGGGTGTCAGAGAGCAGGAAGGGCAAGCCGGGTCACAGTGAGTATTCGACCACACGACTACACAGATTTCCATCTTCCGCTCAGGCTTGCCCTGCTGAGCAGCTCTGGAACGTTTCTCAGTCGTGAGATGAAAGGCAAGTGTGCAATAAGAGTGCAGCTAGAATTCTTCCCTGTGTTAACTCCTGCCGGATAACACAGGCAAGAGAAGAAGCGACAATCGCATTCTCTTACTGGTTTTTAATTGGCACACAATGATCGTATTTAGTGGGTACCGTGTGGTGTTCTGGCGTGTGTATACATTGGATAATAAACGAATCAGAGTTTCTAGCAGACACATCGCCGCACACCTCTACCGTTTCTTTGTGGTGGGAATATCCAAAATCCCCCCTTCCAGCTGTTTCAAGGTATGCAATGTGGTGTTCTGACCCGTGGTTGCCCTGCTGTACAGCAGAACACAGGGTGCATTTCACCTGCCTAGCTGTAACACACCCTTGCTGGTCAGGCCCTTCTCACCCCTGTATCACTTTCCAAAACAAGAAGGGTCACACTTGCAAGGCTTTTGTTCCAGGGAGAGGGCAAAGGTCTCAACCTTGAGATACCTTAAAAAAGTGATGGCTGTTATTTCCTTTCTTGTCATGACACACACACATAGTTACAGTTTATATTCATTCTGCTCGGCCCAGCAGCAAAATGAAGTATCAACACAATCCTCTTTTCGTGAACTGTATGCTTCTTTGGTGCAACTAAACATTCCTGTCTATGTCTTACACAACTACCTAAAGTCAAATAGTTCAATCAGAAAGAACACTGTGCCTTCCGTACACTGACACAGCCCAGCTCACAGCAATTCTGGAGGCATTGGCTAAGCTGCCATTGCTATTTCCCATTGCCATGAGCTAGCTCCCTTGCTTTTCTTGAGAATAACTGGTGAAGAAAATAATATAATTTGGAAATGGCAAGATGATACTCTACATTCCAAAGCCCAGCATCCAGGCAAAAGTTTGCCAGGTTATATGGTCTAACCTATTTGGGGTTTTTTGTTATTCAAGCTCTTTCTTTTCTTTTAAGAGACAGAACTAGCTCTGTTGCCCAGACTGGAGTACAGTGTCATAATCCTGGCTTACTGCAGCCTCAAACTCCTGGACTCAAGTGATCCTCCCACCTCAGCTTCCAGAGTAGCTGGGATGCACAAGTGCATGCCACTACCACTAACTTTTACATCGAGACAGGGTCTCTCTATGTTACCCAGGCTAGTCTCCAACTCCTGGCCTCAAATGATCCTCTCTCCTCACCCTCCCAAAGCTCTGGAATTATAGGCGTGAGTCACCTTGCCTAACCCTTGCAGGCTTTTTTGACAAAAATCCATGGTAAGAAGATATTTACACTACAACCAAGCACCACATATACACCTGAAATATATTTGAAGAAAATGTATTTATGAAATAATGCTCATCTTTCCTGCATGCAACACATTCATATTTCTAATATCTCCCTTATTTTTTTAAACCCAGGTTATGATGTACTAAGTTGATTTCAGGATCCACTGATGGGTCATTTGAATTTCTGAGTTTGAAAAGAACAGCCGTAGGCAACTTGTGGGAGCCAAGGCTGGTTCTCTGTAAGTACAAGAGATGCTCAAGAAGTGAGGTCACAATGTGACAGCCACAGACCACAAGATGTGTGAGCCACGGTTGACAGTCAATCTTCGTGTCTCCACCAACTGCCAAAATCAATGTTTTCTCCCCTCTGTCTCTGCAGAATAATGTTCAAAAATCACCTTCCACATGTAGGTGGAATGATTGCTGGGGATACATTTACTCACCCAGTCACTACTAGTGAGTAAAAAGCAAGTGAGGTAAGAATGAACATATTTGGGACGGATGAACACAAGGACCTGTGCAGGTAAAAATCCAACATTGTCTAAGTGAAATATAATAGAGTAAGCTGGGAGCTACACCCTCACCTGGAGTCACATCCGTGGACCAAACAGGCATTGTTTTAACAAGACTGGAACTTTCCGGGACTTGTAAGAAACCGTGGAGGTGAGATGAGAGACTTGGGTGTGTGTGGCTCCATCTCACGCAGGAAAGGCCAGGTCACACCATTCGGAAGTCTGAGCAGCACAAGATCATGGCAGACTCAGCGTGGAGGCAGTTTTGCTTCACTTCGATGGAAGCAGCACAGCAGCCAAGCATGTGAGATTACCAGGGAAGAGATGAAATATCACATTGAAACCACCTATGCTTGCTGGGCTGTTGCTGGATCCTCTCTTTCACACTGAAGCTTTGACTGGAAAAGTAAGTAGATACACGGAGCTACATCCCAGTGGGGAGCATGAAAGCCAACTGGACAGAGGTGGGGGCCGAGCTGCCTCCACGGGGCCTCGGGGCGCTTGTCTGCGGAGGGGAGGGTGCTTGCCCCATCGGAGTGAGCCTCAGATTCCAGGGAGGAAGTACGAAAAGCACCCTGGAAGCCCCCAAGTTCAGACTCAGGTTCTATGTGACTCAGGCAGGGAGGAACTTTGGAGGAGAAGAAAGTTTGCCGAATATCTTAAAAGAGCAATATCACAGAGTCATCATTAGGAACCAAGATCTTTTTGCATTTATTCCATCACTAAACGTAACTAAGGAAAGTGTGTGTTCTGACAATCTGTGAATAGTTATTCGTATGTGTGTGTGTCCAGACGTATGGATCCATGACATGCTTATTAGACAGAAAGGTCAACTTGTAACATCCCTCCTCTTGGAGAGAGACTTTTCCACGACTCTCTCTAAGGTCTTCTGGCTCTGAGAAAGCATCCATTTTTTGCTCAGCTGAAATTATTCTGACAGATTTGACATGACATTATCATCACAAGATCATGTTGTACTTGCAGATAAATGAAGATTCACGGAAAATTGCAAAGAATTAACACGAGTCTCCAACACACCAGCTCAGAATAGCAAAGGTGATTCAGATAAAATCTTAGTGTTTGCGGTTCAGTTAGTTGTAACTCTGCGTGCTTCCATGTGGGTAGGCAAGCAATACCCTTCCTCTCCCATCTCACGCACGAACTTGCACATTGCATCCCAGAGGTTTGTCTTAAAGACGAGGTTTTAGCCTCCCACGACCTGGCATGCCTTCTCTGTGTGAATTTGTTCTGGTTCGAACTGATTTTCACTGCACGGTCTTCATAGTCCAATGGTGGCTCTTTCTACATAGCTTGCAGGTCTCTCACCCCAGGATGGTCCATCGTGAGATGGCATGCTATCACACGAGTCACCACAGGGGAAGACTGGCAGGGCTCATTGCTGATGCTAACTTGAGCCGACGTAACCCACCACACCCACAGGCACACAGTTAGACACTCTCCAGTCGAGGGTCCCTTATCAAGCAACACGATGACGTTGTTTGGGGAATTTTTCAAGAAAGTCTGCCATGCCCAAAAGAAAAGCAAAAGCACACACTGAAAAGTGAGCGTTGTGCCTGAGTTTTTAAAGGCCGTCTTAATTTGTTTGTTTGTGCAGTCACAGATTATTGCGGGAGTGTCAGCTAGGACCCCAGTGTGGAGATTGTGCATTAGGGGAGGAGACTGGAGGGGTGCACAGTGGGGGTCAAGGGCTATTAGCCATTCAGAGAGTCCAGACCCAGTGGAGCCTCCGAACCCAGTCTGCCTCATGACCAGGGTCGGCCAGAACGTGGGGATTAAACAGATGAGCTATCTCCTGAGGAGACCCGGGGAGACCCCCCCACGACATGTGTACAGACACACTGGCCGGACCCTGCCCCTCCACCGCCAGGCCTCCGGGAGATCAGCCGGCCAGAGACACCCACGTGTGACCAAACTGCAGCTTCAAGAGAGAGACACATGTCTGATGGGCCTCCTCCATTTGTCAAGACATTGCGGTCCAGGCAAATGACAAATTAATAAATCACCACATTTTTCCAAGGTGACCTACGAAGTGCCTGACTTTCCAAATAAGAGAAACAAGTAGATAATAAAAAATGTCCTGTGCCATGAAACAGTATTCAGAATGTATCTATCTCATAATTGATTGCTTTTGCCGAATGAATAGTGCTTTTCTTGAGGCAGTAATGAGCAACATCGGTCAGTATAGGCTAGATCCATTTTCCGTTCTCAGAAAATGATCATTTTAGTAGCATGCAGTGTGTCCCAATGTTTAGGAGCACACTGCCAGGCCACTCGTGACACTATACTAAACTCATAACCGGGTTCGGTTCTGCATACGAAGAAGGCAACACAGGAGCCAAATGCATGGGAGAGACTGTCACAGAGTCCAAGGGGCTCACCACAAAGCCATGCTGCAGTGACTGATTAGAAATGCTTCTGTGCATATGTACCACATTTTTTAAAATCCCGTCCTCTTTTGATGGACAGCATGGTTGGTTCCATGATCTTGCTATTGTGAGCAATGCTGCAATAAACACACGGGTGCAGGTATCTTTTTTTATAGAGTGATTTGAGTTCTTCAGGGTATATTCCCAGCAGGGAGACTGCGGGGTCATATGGAAGGTCGATCTTTAGAACTTTTAGCAATCGCCACACTGATTTCCACAGAGGCTGTACTAGTTTGCACAATGGAATATTACACAACCATAAAGAAGAACAAAATCATGAATTTTGCAGCAACCTGGATGGAATTAGAGTCTATAACACGGAGTGATCTCTCACAGAAACAAAGATCTGAGTATCACCCGTTCTCACTTATAAGTGGACCTTGAACAACTACCGTAATACTGTAAGAAAAGGATTGACAGTGGCGGGAAAATATGGGGGGGTGGCAGGGGCAGGGAGGCGGGATTAACGGTAGTCAATATCTGCCTGCGGACGGGGGGTCACACCTCATCAACAAGGGTGCCTGCACAATGAATATCTGTATACCTAACTCTTAATTGTACCCCACAAATTTTAAATTAAAAAATTTGTAAGAAAAAAAAGAAAAAAAAAGAAGTGCTTCTGGACTCCAGAAAAATGTTCTCCCCAGAAAGCCGGACCACTTCAGAGGAGCCAGCCAGGCTGGGCCCGCAGGCTGCTGGGGAAAACTGCACGGTTTCATGGCGTTAGAGTGCAAATAAAATTTTAAAACTCCAGTGCTGTGTGGACTACCTTTGCTGAGCACTTGATGGAGGCTGATGTAAATATGCGGTTAACAGACTCCGATGAATGGGAAGCTTCGCTTTCGTCCCCTTCACCAAAGCAAGCAATGCCCCATTGGACATGATGGGGAAGCTCCCTGGAGGAGGCCAAGCCACACATGTCAGGAAGGGTCTCCACGGGCCGAAATCTAACCTGCTCCTTCGAGCCTCGGGATCTGACCCCTCGCTCACTCCGCCAACACTGCGGGAGTGTTCATTATGTGCATGGCGCCATGAGGACCACGCGGAGAGTTGCACAGGAGTTGCAAGTGACAGCACTCGCCCCTGCGAGCCACACGTCAGAAGGACTTGGGGGGCTGGCAGCGGCCCCTGTGGGATGAAGAAACAGAACAGAAGTAGACATCCTCATGCAAGAGGTGAGACTTCACTTAGTGCCTGGCAAGGGGAAGAGGGGTAGAAGGAGGGACTTGGCTTTCCGGGGGAAAGGACAGAGACACGATGACCCAGAATCCGGGTTGAGAGTGTGTGAGTCCATCTGGCTAGAGGTGGAAAGAGACATGTGTGTGTGAAAGGATGACAAGGGTGACTGTGAAGAGTCTTTGCTACATAAACTTTCTCTCCCAGTCTTCCTCAAGATCAAGTTTAGAGAATTACCTGATGTGCATATTGGAACTCAGTTACCAGACTCACTTAAGTGGAATCTTAAGAATGAGACTTAGAAGCCTGATTTTAGAACAAACTCACAAGCATGTTCGTTATATGTGTTTGCTTGTTTATTTACTTATTGAGCTGGAGTCTCACTCTGTCGCCCAGGCTGGAGTGCAGCCATACACTCAGGGCTACTGCAGCCTCAACCTGCTGAACTCAGGCAATCCTTCAAGCACAGTCTTCCAAGTAGCTGGAAATATAGGCGTGTACCTCAACACCCAGCTGATTTTTTAAAAAATTTATTTCAGAGATGAGGTCTCGTCAAGTTGCCCAGTCTGGTCTCAAACCCCTGGTCTCAGACAATCCTCTCGCCTCTGCCTCCTAAAGTGCTGGGATTACAGGTGCAAGCCACCATACTCGGTGTTGATTATTTTTAATCACTATGATGCAGCAGGAAACCTTTAAAGTGTTTTGGGAGAGAGAATGAAAGAATATATCCAAGGGACTTGGATAAGGAGAGTTGAGAGGCTGCAGGAAGGAACTCGGGTAAGAAGTCCAAATCCAAATTCTTGACTTTAACCCAAGTGTGTGTAATAAGATTCATCTTTGCTTCAAATGAACATCAATATTTCCAGTTCTCTCAGCAGCAGAAGCCCTTAATCCAAAATCTGGTCAGATTTTCCTACATATCAATATTCCACCTTATTTTAAAGAATTACTCTGAAGTTCAACTGATTTCAATAAAACATTCTATTATCTTTAAAAAGTTTTTAAAGTACTCTATTCTGCTTTTGATAACTCTACTTCAGGGATCCATTTTCAGAAGGCCTCACCCAATTCTGATCATTCAGATAAATAAAAGTTTGGATAATCATGAAAGAAACTAGTAAATCATCCAGAAATACTTTAACATTAGTCAAAACCTAAGGGGAAAAGGGATATTTGGTATTGGTGCATCTTTGTGGGAGTTTAAATTAATACATCATTTCAAGGATCAATTGGTGCTACCTAAAAAAATGTAATGTGCATACTCTGACAAAAAACATATTTTGCTTAGAAAAGTAACTACAGTAGCACATGATTGGTAGAAAGAGAATAGAGAGATAGAGAGATGCAAAGACAGAAGATAAGAAAGACAGAATAGTAGATAGAGGATGAATGGATAGACAGACAGACAGACAGATAGAAAGACAGAAGACAAATAGGAGATAGAAGATAGATTATAGATACATGATAGACAGTAGATAGAGGATCGATAGACGATAGCAGGTAGATGACAGACAGCATGCCCACAAGGTACGCGCAAACATTTTCACATAATCATTAATTTATAGGAAAATTGGGAGACAACTTACAAGAACATCAATAAGAGATTATGAAAAACTATGCAATACTCTCAAATTCTGAAACATCTGTTATTGCAGAAGAATGTTCGAGATAATTGAGTTGAAAAAGCAAATTTTAGAAAATGTGTAAAATAACCCAATTTTAAATAAAAAAGCGATGTGTGTTCCTGTGTGCCTATGTGTATGTTTCTGGGTTTAAAGAAGCACCTGGGTGAGTAGGTCTGGAGCTTGAAAAAGAAGGAAGACAGGGCTTTCTCTGTGTAGTTTGCACATGTTTGTATCACTTAGATTTTTTAACAATGAGCAAAAACTCTTCTGCAACTTAAAAAATAAAGTTTTAATTTTGAAGCAGTTAAGATAATTTGTATGATATTTGGAAAATCTACGAAATGTTTGCCAAAGCCGGGCTCAGTGGCTCAGCCTATAATCCCGCGCCTTTGGGAGGCCAAGGTGAATGGATTGCCTGAGCTCGCGGGTTCGAGAGCCACCTGGGCAACTTGGCAAGACCTCATCTCTACAATAAATAAAAAATCAGCCAGGCGTGATAGCGCGCGCCTGTAGTTCCAGCTACTTGGAAGGCTGAGGTGGAAGGACCGCCGAAGCTCAGCAGGTCGAGGCTGCGGTGGCCGAGAGCGGCCACTGCACTCCAGTCTGGGTGACAGAGTGAGACTCCAACTCAAAAAAAAAAAAAAGTTTGCCAAAGATCTTGAATAATTTCAGAAAAGAGTGTCACCTGAAGATGGTGTAGAAGGGAAGTTGGCTTTCTTTTCTTTTGAATAATTAATTGTTAGTGAAATTGCAGTCTTTAAAAATCATTCAGAAAGGTGAATGATATATGTATGGACTTTTGTGTTACACAAAGCTTCCCATTTTAATGCATCTATTATTTGCTCCATCTGATGAAGGAAACTTTCTATTTACATCTTTAAAGAGTTGAGTCTGAAATAAATATATACACATAAAACTAGAATTTGCACTCTAAATTATGTAATTATGCTACATAATCATTCATTAGACAGCTTTCATAAGATAATACCACTCATTCTTTGATTTAATACTATTTGGTACTTGGCTTCCATAGAACATCATAGCTTATACAGGAAGTGATTTAAGAGCAATTCATTTTCAAAATGATTCCCAATAGATGTCATTTAAATCACTCATTTAATACTATTATATCAAGATGGGTTTTTCCCCTATATCTTACATAGCAATTTTTAAAACGATAGCACAAAATAAACATAAATTTTTAAAGTCAAAACATTCCTTTGAACCTTTAAACATCAGAAAGAACATAACTTTATCATGAAATTCCCCAGGCAAAGTAGATCTATGTAGTTCCTAGCTTTCATTTTTTAATTTTTCAGCAATTTGTAGCTGCATTCCAATTGAAAGAAAAAGTAAATTATGAAATAGTTATAGTTTAAATTAAATCAAGTTTTCAAATATTTACAAGTACCACTGTTTCAAACATATGCCTGCCTGGCCACTTATGTTAAAGGTGAAGAAACAGGTTTACCAGGCCCATTCAGATAGGAAATACTGATGAGAAGGCAATTTCCTGTGGGGTTTCCTAAAACTGGACAGCGATTAGCACACTCTATACCTACTATTACGTTTAGGTTGCTTTTAGAGACTACAGACTACAGACTACAAAACTGAGAATATTTGAGCAAACATTAGGTTCTTGAGCAAAATCATTCTAATCACAAGTGTAAAGTTAGAATGCTCGAGAAAACGAAAATGTAGGTTGTCATCTCCAGATAGATGATAAAAGGAAATAATCAACTACTGTTGGAATCATTTCTGCATCCTAAATCTGTAAAAAGGAGAGCGTCATCCTTCCACTGTATGAATGACCTATGACTTTTAGAAATTCTTTGAATGCAAACTTATAGTTGTTGATACAGAGAACAACAACAGCAACAACAACAACAACAAACCAACAAGGAGCTTAGAGCATAGACAATGTACATGCCTGTGAAACAATTAAAGAATATTTTTTAAAGGGGTAACCTGTTACTATGGCCAGCACATTCAGAATAAAAGAGTGGCCCCAAACTACCATAATAACTTCTCTGATATATCCCGAATCTACAGACACGGTCATGTTTTTTCCCCCTCAAAGCCACCCCAAACACGAAAACATGTATATTTAGAATGTGTTGAAATATTCTTCAGCTGCATTAATGTTCTTCTTTTCCTCCCATTCACTATGGGACTTGCCACCTTGTAGCCATAAGAATTGTAAAGATTAGGGATAAAATCCATAAAGTGCGTGGCACTTACTAGTAGCTCAACAAACATCAGTTGCTATGGGAACTTTCCTTTCTTCCCTGTTGGCAAAACTTGTTTATGTGCCCGTTTATTAGCCTCAGTAACTGAGAACCATGTGGAGAGCCCACGCCACGCTGGCTCCTGTGTTGGGCACAGAGCTAAGGTGATGAGCACCGAAGAGGAAGAGCTGGAAGTTCTTGTTCTTGGGTGAACTGAGGTCCTTGTTTCAGTTTTTTCAGAGACGGTAATTCTAGAAGCTGGACCAAAGCTTATTTCGACATCTCAAATGCTTCCCTTTGTTTCTGGTTTCTTTCTGTCCTCAAAAACACACACCAAGACCATGACAGTTGTGCATGATTTATTTTTTTAGATAATACCGTTCAGGTTATAAGGTAAATGATACTGAGCAGCAGTTAAATAAAAACACATTAACATTTGGTCGGGTGTAGGCCTAACTATAAAAAGCTGAGCGTGAAAAGGAAGCCAGTTAAATTTCAAATGTAGACTGCATGAGTCATATCAGAAACATAGACTGCTCCCTAGACTCCTAATATTTCAAATTTAGTTTCAGTCGATCATGATTTCCTTTTGTCCTAACTTAATTGAGAAAAGTCTTTCAATATAATTACTATCACGCAGCCTGCTTAAGTGTGCCGGGATCAATATCATAGCTCTATCTTTGAAAATAGTAACTATCAACTTTTTTAAAAGATTTCACAAAGCGAGAACCTCCAAAGTGATGAAATTGATCTTAATTCTTCACGATGTGTGTGTAGCTGCAGAACTTTTCATTTTTGCTCAAAATGCATCTTCTACTTTATCAGCAACAGATGAATTCATTAACTTCATTATTAATTCAAATGATTTTTTCATTTTTGTAAGCCCAAGGTTGTCTCACTAAGATCAGCTCCTTCTGCATGTCCCATAAAGTACAATCAATCTCTATTATAGTCATGAAAATGGTATTTGTCACTTTGCTGAGAAAAAAAAATCAATATATCTTCCAGGGCAGAACAGGCATTTAATGCAGTGAATTGAAAACTGTTAGATAAATTTAGCTTACCAAGGGTTCAGGACAAACTAATCGAAATCCAGAAAATTTTCAAAAGACTGGCTGATTAAATATATAGATGTGGCATAGAAATTAACATCTGGGCATTAGTATAACCTGTCATTTTCAATCTTGAAAAAAAAAAAGGATTTAAATAGACCCCTCCAAGGGGTCACTATTTTAAAAAAGCAAAAGTAAAATCCATCCACCAAGAAAACATTTCTTGAACATGGTTGACAAATAAAAAAACTTAATTTTTTTTTCTTATAAAAGTTTCCAGATAGAAAGATAATTTTAGAGTTGCAAAATTGTAAAAAACCTTAAAGGTAGGAACCTATAGAGACACTGTCATTTGGCAATATGCTGGCTCTGAACGCTCTTGGACCATGAATTATTGCAGTAATTAACTATGGCGCAAAAATTGTGTCACAGCATCCTAGCACCCAAAGCTCATTGAGCCAGTATCCTACCAGACATGACTCTTGACCTGTTCTTACAGCTTCTGCTGAGTTACCTTCTGCAAAGAGAAAGCTGGTGTCCTGCTGCTTGACAATCTCTAGTTTATAGAAGGACCCTTCTAATTAGATGTTCTGTCTTGGGCTAACACCTACCTCTTTAAAAACTTGGGCTGTAGTCCATCAGTGGAGCCAGGTAGACTTCAGCCATTGACTTTCCTTTGAATCAGCCTCTCACTGCTTAGAGTCAGTCGTTTCTCCCAAGCCTTTAATTTTCTGAACATAACCATCTGGCTCCTTCACTTGTTTCTCACAGTCCATGGTTTTCAGAAAATTCCTTGCATTGTCTTTTCAAGACATTACAGTTTAGCTATATGTCTTTTGATTTGTATCACCAAAAATAAACAGAAGAAAACGTACCTGCATGACCCATGTTTGTATACCTAGTCCTGAACGGTACCCCGCATCTTTATAATAATAAATAAATAAATTAAATAAAAAGAAAACAAGTGTGCTCGATAAGAACTAGATCTATTACAGTCCAAACTTACTGTAGTTGAAAAATGCGTCTGTATAGAGAATGCACCAGTTAATTCCCTCTTTCTCGCTCATAACAGCATCATCAGAGTTGCTTAGAGCTAAGTCTGTGACCAACCAGAGTAGAGAGTCTATCAGTATGTGGTCTGCTTTGCTGGCTCTCCATTGCCAGCATCGAGCACATAGCAGGCACTGAGTAGATGTTTGGTCAATGCATGCAGGGCTAAATCAATCAATGAAAGAGGATTTTATTTTTGACAAGTCAGATTCCTTCCATTATCTACTCACGAAACTGATTACTTAAAATCTAAAGACGACGTAAGGCCTTGCATCCGTTGAATATTGACTTGTTGGTCTAAACTGAGTGTTTCCAACAACTGAAACTACACCCAAAGGCATGAACACAAAGGTGTATGTATAAAAGTGACCATAAGGAATGGCCCTGGCTAGCTGATGAGACTTGATGGACTCATTTTGTCACATCACACCTCCAGTTTCAACTACAAAATAAACATTTCTCTGTAGGCTAAGTCATTTCACTTTTAGTCCTTCTGTAATTAGTTATTTTGTTTGCTCTTCAAAATTGCCCTCACTGTTTCCTACAGGAGACAATGGAAGCACAACAAGATCAATAACTTGCCCTGCATCACATCCTAAGCAAATTCCAGGGTCAAGATTCAAAATCAGGTACTTCAGAATCCAAATCCTATATTCTTTTCACTATTCCATGTAGCCCTTTTCAATAAGTGAAAGATACTAGGAAAGAAAATCAAGAGAAAGGAATTTCTAAAGATAAACCCTCTGGTATAATGTGTATCTGCTCTTATAAAGAGCAGGACAATTTCTCAAAGAGTTTATTACAATGATTCACTAGAAAACCATTTTCCCCAAATACTTTCCCTTCTCTGTTCCACATTCTCAAACAATTAGAGTTTTAAAAAATAAGAAAAATTCAACCTCAAAAGTTTTATCAATAAAGTTTTGAATTTTTCATAACTATGGCTGAAGAAATTGATAGAAATAAAAAACAATAAAAAGAGGAGAAACCAGATCCCAGTTATAGACTCCATATAAATAAATTATGTTTGCACAACAACAAATCAACTACTCAATTCAACTTTAAAAAAAAAAAACTGTACATGGAAAAAAAGTCAGCCCACCTGCTTGATTGGTGGGAATGAAACAAAATAGATGAGTGATATGTTACATTAAAATATATTTGTCATCACACTCCCAGACTTTAAACTTTGTTATAAAGCTACAATAATCAAAACAGCCTGGTACAAGAACAGGCATATAGACCAATGGAACAGGACTGAATTCCAGAAGAAAGTCTCAATTTCTCAATCAACTCGTCTTTGACAAAGTCTCCTCTACCAACCACTGGGGAGAGGAGAACTTATTCAGTAAATGGTACTGGGAAAACTGGCTGACTACCACATGCAGAAGATTAAAACAAGATCCCTACCTATCTCCATACACAAAAATCAACTGTAAATGGACCAAAGACCTAAAGATAAAACCTCAAACTATAACAACCTTAGAAAATACAGGAGACACCCTTATGGAAATTGGAACTGGCAACCAATTCCTGACCAAAACCCCAAGTCCCCATGCCATAAGAGATAAGATAGACAAGTGGGACCTCATCAAACTGACAAGATTCTGCAAAGCCAAAGAAACCATCAAGACAGCAGGGAGACAGTCCACAGACTGGGAAAAAATATTTGCCAACTGTATGTCTGAAAAAGGCCTAGCATCTAGGATCTACAAGGAACATAAATGGGTCGACAAGGAAAAAAAAACAACCCCATTACAAAGAGGGCAAAAGATATGAATAGATACTTGTCAAAAGAAGACATACGAACAGCCAACAGATGCATGGAAAAATGCTCAGCCTCACTAGTCATCAAAGAAATGCAATTTTAAACTACACTGAGATGCCGCCTAACTCCAGTCAGGATGGCCATTGTCAATACTCAAAAAACAACAGATGCTGGAGAGGATGCAGCAGAAAGGAAACACTTCTGCACTGCTGGTGGGAGTGTAAAACCTTCCTCTGTGCAAAACAGTGTGGTGATTCCTAAAAGATCTAAAAATTGACCTTCCAGAAGACCCTGCAATCCCCCTACTGGGAATATACCCAGAGGAACTCAAATCACTCTATGAAAAAGATATCTGCACATGTATGTTTATCGCAGCATTGTTCACAATAGCAAGAACATGGAATGAACTGTGCTGCCCATCAAAAGAGGGCTGGATTAAAAAAGTGGTACGTATACATGATGGAATATTACACAGCCACAAAGAAGGACAAAATCATGAACATCACAGCAACTAGGATGGACTTAGCATCTATAATACTGAGTGATGTATCACATAAACAAAGAACCGAATATCACATGTTCTCACTCATAAGCGGACCTTGAACCATTATCATAATACTATAAGAAAAGGATTGGCAGTAGTGGGAAGCTGCTGGGGGGGGATAGATACTTCACCAACAAGGGTACCTGTATAATGAACATTTGTATACCTAACCCTGAATTGTAACCTACATCTTTAAAATTAAAAAAGACTTTAAAAAAATTTTGTCTACTTTGGTGGATGTTTCATGGAATAAACATGCATGACAAATGCTTGTTTCACTTACTGGTTTTCAGGAAGTAACTTCCTAGGTGATAAAGGATTAAGGCAATTTTGACCAATAAATTCAAGCAATTTCCAACTGAGTGAAAATATTTCTCCCAAACGGGGTAAATAATATTCTACTGCAAGAAACCAAGTAACCACTTCTTTGAATAATAGCATTATGACCACACAATGCACCAATTTTTTCTATCTTAAAAAAAAATCTTTCTTATGGAATGACAGCACATGACGGTTCATATTTATTTGTAACAAAGCTATGGGTACTTCATTTTATGATTTGCTCTACTGCAAGCTAAATAAGTGACTTGCAGAAATCATTTATTATATGACAGCAATGGAAGCCATACAACTTACTTTCTCTGTGGCTTAGCCCACCCCTCTGGTTGACATGAATAGGATTTTCATGCCTCCATTTCTTGTTGGCACTCCTAGAAAATGCTTCTGATAGAAATTTAATTGTGACTTTCACCAGAATCACATGGCTGCTTCATTTCTAAGGTCACGGAACAAATTGAGCTAATTAAATGTGTTTCTTTGTATTAAACATAGCACATAGTTACACTATGTCTTCCATCAATGCTTTCCCTATTATTAGCCTCAGAGTCTAAATGAATGTGCATGTAAATGAATTAATCTATTAATTCGTGGTTTAAAAGTTAATAATTAACTTTTCCTACAAATTTTTATTGACCACTCCTATGGGTCAAACACTGCGTTAGACCATTGGCATTTGTGGAAATAAGGTATAATTATTTTGCTCAGGTAGCTACAGTCCAGTGCAGTGGTCCCCAACCTTTTGGGCACTAGGGACTGGTTTTGTGGAAGACAATTTTTCCAAGGACAGAGGGGAGAGGGAGATGTGCAGTCAAGACTCACTGCTAATGTTAATCTATATGTACAGTCTCTCCACGGCACTACCATCGCCACCCAGCCCTACCTCAGATCATCAGGCATCTGATTCTCACGAGGAGTGAGCAACCTAGATCCCTCACATGCACAGCTCACAACAGGGTGTGCACTCCTGTAAGAGTCTAACGCCGCCTCTGATCTGACAGAAGATGGAGCTCAGGTGCTAACGCGAGCGATGGGGCACAGCTGCAGATACAGACGAAGCTTTGTTTGCTCACCTGCCACTCAGCTTCTGCTGTGCAGCCCGGTTCCTAACAGGCCACGGCTGGTTGGGGGTTTGGGGACCCCTGGTCTAGTGGGCATAAAATTTCAACGCAGGGAGGTAAAAATAGCATCAGAGAGAATTGTTTAAGTGCATAGATGTCACCAGCACCCAGAAATATGCTTACAGCACAGCAGGCGCTCAATGCATATTTGTGCAGAATGGCTGCACAACTGAATGAATCCCATTGGCAGTAGGAGCACAGGGGGACTGACTGCTCCATCAAGCTAGGGCTCCTGTGCTAGGGGTTGGATGAGGGATAAGCAGGTGATGCTTGACCTTACCTCTATTTGTCTCCAGAATATTCTGACTTTATTTTGTAAGGGGGAGGGAACAGAGAGATAGAGAAGGAAAAGACAGAACCCGCTTAGGAGTCCAACTAAGGGAATTTTTTTATACAATGGTTTCTAGAAAAAGGCAAGGTCTTAGTCTGAACCTTTGAGGAAAGCAGAGTTATTTTTATGCTGATCACACTGAGGTCCTGAGATATAAAGAAACATATTTGGACTTAAGTGGTTCAGGGCAGAACCCAGCCTGCAAGTTCAATATACAGTCCACTATGTCACACCCCATAAATGAATTGATGAAAAAGCTTTTTATCCTTGAAGGCAGACTTCAACAAATTTCAATGGCAGTAAATTAAGGGTTTGACATAAGATGCCGGCAGATCAGAGGAACTCAAGTATCAGCTGCACGCCTACAATGAAATCTTTATAAATAAATTTAGAACGATCCTTCCCCAAAGGTCAGTCTTGATTATCCTGTACTAACCAGAACACAAGGGAGAATGCAAGTAATTATGCAGAGAGCTGTTGAGACAAAACAATGATGGCCTCCTGGTTAACATCCTATTCAAAAGACAAGCTATCCGAGAAATTATTTTACTACAAAAACTCAGAAAAATTAAGCCAACGAGTCTAGGCTTCGTCTATTTATGCTGTCTTCCACAATGGTGAACCGAGTAAAGAAGAGAAGCTGATTCTTGTCCAAATATTTGTCGTCTTTTAAAGCTGCCTCAGAATAAATTCCATCTTTCTGCCTAAACCCCCAGAGTCGTAGCAAAAAGCAAAAGTGACGTTGTGAGTCTTGACTATGTAGTTTCTGCCACCCTACATTGCTGCCTTCAGACGTTTATATTGTGTCCTCCTCTCCTTCTGCCATACCCTTGGATTAATCTACTCTGGGCAAATTCATCAGTAGATCTCTCCTCTTGCTCTCAAACTACTCAAAGATGCTGAGAAAAGTTACACCACTGGGAAGACTGATGCCACTCCAAAGGGGTGGCAGCCAGCCCTACCTGGCACTTTGCTGCTTCTCAAATCCCTCTCTTTCCTCCTACTCAGCTCCCTGTCCTAATCCAAGAGCGGCTGCTCGTGTGGTGTGCGTTCACTGCCTCTGTCCCCCTTGCTTCCTACTTTCTAAAGCACGAAAGAGATCAAGAGCAGGACACCTCTTCATTCTCCCAGTTGACGGTCGTTCCCAGCGTCTTTCTTCCTGTCTTAGAGAAGGGTGACATTTGTTTTTCTCTCCAAGGCACTGGATCTCACCCTCTTCTTCCTCCCCAGGTTGCTTTGTTAGGTCTTGTGTTTCTCATCTTCTTTCACTGTAAGCATCTTTCCCTACGCATGTGCTCAGTCTTCCCACTTCCTCAAAGCCTTCTTTGGATGTGCCATCCTTGCAGACAGCCCCACATTCCTCTTTCTCCTCAAGGACACGTCTGTGGAGAACAAAGGCTGCCTACCACTGCTGACTCTGAATTTCCTCAGGTCACACCCGTTGTTCCTTCCATCACAACACCGTTTACATTCCCGCTCATCCCATGCTTTCTGAGATGGCTGTAAACTGTTTTTACTTGGCGGCTTAGTGAAATGGGACACTCATATGAGTTCCTCCTGCTCAAAGTCCATGTTCGCCTTGGTTTCCACGGTGCCCCTTTTGTCTAAGCACCCCTTGCTTCCTTCGGCCCCCTCCGGCAGTCGCTTCTCCTCTGCTCACATTTACGTGGGCCCTGGCTGGCCAAGCGCCCAGGTGCGGTAGCCATCCATGCTTTCATTCATCCTTTGACGTTGGCTGTTGAGAGGCAAGACGTTCTACAGCCCGGAAGCACTGTCGCTTCCATTCCGTACTTACCTGTCTCATGGGGGACCCAATAAGAATGGAGCAGCCACAGCCTTCTGAGTTCCACGCCCATGTTACTGACTTCGGGAGAGCTCTCCTAGGGTTTCTTGTAGGCACTTCAAACTTTAAATCTATCTCTCTCCCCAGTCTGAGTTGGCCTCTCTCCAGCATGGACCATGTGGCATTACCATGTTTCCAACCAGAACGCTCAATGCCATCCTTAACTCCTCCCTCCCGCTGACCCACCCATTCAAGTGGACATGAGCATATGCTGAGATCAACTCAGAAATGCTTATTAGCCTCTCTTCCTCATTCCCATCGCCACGCCTAAAATTAGCTCCTTAATATTTTGGGAGCTGGAAAATTATGAAATCTTTCTCATCTTTTGCCTCTGGTTTCTCCCCATGTCAGAACGTATATTTTTTTCACGGTTGGCATCTTCTTCAAAAAATTCGCAGCACAGGATTTCAAATCACAAACTTGTTTACAGAACAAACATGCAAGCAGATACCTTGGCAGGCTGTTTCCTAATAGAGCAAAAATCCAGATTCCCTTGCTTTGCAGTCACAGTGAGCCCATCACCACCTGGCCTCATGACGTCACTCTGGAGCATGAGCTACCTCCGTTTCCTCACACGCACACACACTCAAAGGTCTGCCATGCTGGAATTCCCAGCACCACTGTGGCACACCTTTGCGGGTGCTACTTTCTCCACCTACAATGAGCCCCTCCTGCATCTTCATTCTGCATACTTCAACAATCAGCCCAAATATCTTTCTGGGTGCAGCTTCTCCAGTTGCCCACAGAGACTTCCTGACACCAAACGTCCTCTAACTCTATGCTTGGCAATCTACTGGTTTTTCCTGCCATTCCCATCTGGCAGTGTCCTGAAGGACAGAGACTCCATCTCGCTCCTCTCTGTCGTTAGAGCCCAGCACGGTGCCTGGAACACAGGAAGCACTAGTCAGTGAATGGCCTATCGAGCCACAGTTTTGGAAATGAAGAATTGTGCATTCATCACTGAACATGAGTAATGAGAATTTAGACAGGGAAAGAGACGCGCTGTTATTTTGATTTCAATGTCTCTCATGTTAAACACCAGATCACTTTATGAATGGGAAAAAATCGACCATAAAGAAGCAGCTTTTGAGCCATTTTTTAAAGTTTTTAATTATGTCACAAAGTTGGACAGCTAACAGGATAACCTGATAGTTCACAAATGCCTTTTAATTATGTTGTCATATAAAACCTAATGTGGTCGCATATGTTTATACTTTTTGTCTCCCTATCTGATTTATATATGAAGAATATAGTGTACCAGTAAATGCACTTACAATAGTTGCAATGACCGCTTGTATTAAAAAAAATACTTTTAAGGATAATAATATGATTTCATATATACGGAAGTCAATAAATATTTTAAATGGCTCACACCTGCACGTACCACACTCACTGTATATTTATCATCTTGGCAATGTGTAAGAAAACAAACTGATTTTGAGGTACTAAGGTCTGCCCATACTTTCTTTCCATCCTGTCTGAAAATGTACAAATCGAAATTCTGGATTGCCTTTTGTAATAAGAACGTTATAAGTAGATAACATTACTTATATTCACATAGAGCATGCTGTCACAGCAGTGATAGCAGAGCTTAAATTCAGCACTGAAAATGTTCTTTGAATTCTATGGAAAACTCTGGAAGGATAAAAATGAAAGTGACCCTAGTAACACAGAAGTCATCTGTGTATCATCCATACCACCGTCAATATGAGCCAACGGCACCACATACACCTGTTAGTTAACAGACAAGAATGCCAGAAATCAGCACCATGCAGCGGCATCACCATTGTGCTCACAGCTTTCATGAAGAGGCCACATGCAACCCACAGGGAGCAGTCTGAAGGAGCCGTTGCCACAGGAGACAAGTGTTGCTCGCAGTGTCCCCCTTAAACCTGACCCAAGCGTCTGCCGTGCGCTGCCACAGAGGACCCGCAACAGCCCCGCAGGCCAAGTCCTGTCCACACTTTTGCAAAACCCACATTCTCTGCAAGCAGCCACTCGCTTGTGGACACTGGTGTTCATCATCGATTACCTGGAGGTTCTGAACTCAGACCTGCTTTTATGCTCACTTGTGATTCTACAAGCATAATAATAAGAGTTAAATATGGATATTTTCCTAGTTGTCTTGCAAGTGCCTTAAGGAAAAGCAATTACATCGACTTTGCCTTCAATACCTCTGAATAATTTGCACACATCAGACAAACAAATTTCACTACTTCAAAGTATAAATCCCAGAGAGAAAATGGGAATCAGGCATTTTCCAATTAAAATTGTTCACCAGCCATGACTAGTTAAGCGAAATAACAGAGAACCTACCATGAAAATCACAACGAGAGCGCCTCCCTGACAGGGCTGACCAGGCCTCCAGGAAGGTGATCTGCCTTATCTCACCCTTTACCATTTCTGCCTCTAAAGGGACCAAGGAGACCGTTCTCCATGTGCCCAAAGGCTAGAGCTCAGCAGAGCAACAGACAGAAAGAAACCAAGCATCATCTGTCTCCTGATACGTGGGACATGAAACAAATTGATGTCTGAACCATATGTATTAGGATCAGGTGAAAATAAACATTAACAACAGATAAAATGATCCCTTTAGGCAAATGTAATTTTCTAGGAACTTTCTTCTTCATGTTTGCAAAGAGAAATAGGATGCTCAAAATCCTTTATTGGCAATACAAAAGACAAAAATAAAAGGTGAGGTTTTATGATATCGTCACCTTTACACATGAACGTTATTGTGCTGATAATGCTTTTAAGGCAATATTTTAATACCATGATAAAAATGCTAGCATAAAATAAGAAGCGCATTTAGGAAGCTGAGTCTTTAAAGCTTGGCTTAAACCTAGTTGTTAAAGTGTGTGTGTCGATGAATTCTGGATCAGGTATTTACATCTACTTTCAGTTGGCTTGAGATTTAACACAGCTTAATAAGACATGGCCATAATAATAATCGGATGACAAGGCTCCCGTTTCTTGCTCAGCTTAAGAAAATTTCTGGGAGTCCATTAACAAATAACTCTAAGGTCTGTAACTATATATTTGTGGTCTTAAAGGACCCTGGGAGCTGGTGGCCAATACACGCACCTCTCAGAAGGCTCAATTTGCATGGAAAAAAGGGGCCCACAGCTGCACCTTCCTAACAGGCAGAGAATGAAGAGGAATACATTAAGTGGGGAGGAGCAGGAGGGCCGAGCTGAGTCCGCACGCTGAGGTGGCTGTGGCACGTGAGAGGAGCCACGTGAGAGTTTTAGCAAGACGGTGACGCATTCAGTACAGAAGTCGGCAAGTATGACGTGTCGGGCTGTGTCGGATTTTACAGAAGGGAAAAATGATGGAAGAAAAAGCAAAATGTGCCAGCAGTCTGTGACAAAGAACATAGGTTGCCACATACCAGTCAGTACTCCGGCCCAGCGTGGTGTCTGGGCACCAAGGAGTGTGGCTCACACAGTCGACACTGCCATTAACTTCAAGGGATAGGAATGTATTCATCCTCCTCTCTTTACCCAACCCCGATGTCACAGTCCACAGCTCAGAAGCCACGGAAGCGGGGAGGGGACAGCGTTGAGGTTTACCTTGACTCATCCCATGTGGTGGGTGAATATTGGAATTGGTCACTAACTAGGTTCACGCAAACATCAGGCTTTCCAGCTTCACCGTGAGAGTCTTCCAAACGTGGGAGTTAAAATTGGATCTGGCACTGCTCTGTCTTCTCACATGACAGCACACACTCTTGATTTCAGGCAGAACCTGCCTTTTCCTCCCGGCCACAGTCCAGTGCCATGGGGCTTCCTTCACCATCAATGCCACCTGCCTGCCTCACCTGAGTTCACCATCTCCGACCCAGACCTTCCAAAAGGAGTGTGTATTTGGAGATAATTCTCCCCCAAGTGGCTCTTCCTTGTCATGTAAGTTACAGCAAACAGACCTGTTAACAAGCAAAGCCTATGTGTCACTGTCCGTAGAGTGCTTTCGTATGCTGACACGATCTACATACCACCTTTGAGTAGGCAAGTTATCGATCATTTCCCTTGTCTTAGAGGGAAGGTTGAGCCTGTAAGTGTCTGAGTTGACACAGGTCTCAGGGCTTCGTTCCCAGAAACTGTCTTCCCAACTCCTCCGGGTTGCCAGGGCTGCACCCCAACTCCGAGCCTCTGGCATTTAGCCAACGGGTCTGCCCTACTGTGACCCTACCCCATCTCTCACAGTTTTGCATTCTCTCTCACTCCATCCTGTCCCCGGACCCCAAACTCTGCCCCGCCTCCCCGTCTGTCCATTTCTGCCTAGGCTCTGCTGAGCCTTCACCTGAAAACTTGCTCCCTGCAGACAAGGAAGCAGCCTCAGACCTGCACTCCAGCACATGTGCAGGCTTCTTTATGGGTTGTACCCACTGTACCTCCTGCCTACCCTGTGGTCACAGACTGAACACCCATGGAGGGCCGTCCTCCATGGGACCGTCCGTGCCACAGGATCGGGAACACGTAGGTCCAGTCCCTAGGTGAGCTGTGTCTGGCACATGTGTAGGCATGATAGCACGCTTTTGCTTTTAAAAACAGTGTTTTAATTGCATCAGCCCATCTTAACAAATGAGGAGCGACTGGCATTTGCGGAGTCCTGTTGATGAGCATCTTCAGATGTGAGTGTTCACTCAAGCCGCAACGGCAGTCTTCCAGGTGGACACAGAGTCTGTGTCTGCCTGACAACACGCTGTGGTGACTCTTGCTGCTTTCTTAACACACAGAGGGTTTTCTGGTCTTCACGCTTAGGCTGACATTTACTGTTAATGACTCTTACAGTTTGGGTGGATCCACCAGTGTCTAATTTGCAGCCAAGCATCGTGAGGCAGCTAGTTGACTCACTTGGGGAATTTTTCCTGTCGTTAAACATCTTTTTTCTTTGTTGACCCTGTCTGGGTTGCCAGTTAGCCATGCATGGTTCAGCTTTTATTACTCAAAAAGCTTATTTTAAAAAAAAGAATTAACTTTTTCTCTGGGATTTAAAAATAATAAGTAAACACATAAATGAGGGGGGAGGGGCTTTAAAACATTCTCAAACCTCCCTATGGATAATTGACTCATTTTCAATTTTTTTTAAAAAAGCCTCCATTTTGTCAAAGCTCTGATAGCTAACAATGAATAAGCATAAGCCTTTTTAAAAAATCTGAATGCTATTTTTGGTGCGTCTTATCTTGTAGATTCTTGGAGGCAAGACTAAAGGTCTTTTTAATAGGAGTGCATTCTCGACTGATGAGTTTTGTCATGGGGAAGAAGGAAATAAAAACATTCAGCGGCTACGGAGTTTTTGAAACTAGAAGGAAGCTGCTCAGTCAGTATGGCAAAGACAGGAGGGCGGATGCTGAGGCGTGGACGCAACTTGCTTTTAAGCACACTGACTTCTAGCTGTTGTCCAGACACAAGGGACGTGACGTGGAGAAGCCGAAACACAACGAGAGAGATTTCGTGAAAGCAGCTGTTCCATCGGAAGACTTAGGGTCCTCAAACATGGATCATGAAGAAGAGGTGAGGGAGGTGACGTTACACAAAATATTGATGTAAGTGTTTACCATGACCACTCAAAGCGCTTATTTATCTCTCCATGACTAGGCCAATGTCAACTGCTTGGTGAAGCACGTCCTGACGCCACAGCCCAAGACAGTCGCTACATTTGTGGGGCCATCCGTCCCTCCGTTTCCCACGGGTGCCACCGTGCTCTCAGTCAGCCTGTGTGCCTCCCCGGCAAAGTCTCCATAAAGGCATCTCAGAGTCTGGCGTCTCCCACACAACGGGGATTCCATAAATGAATGATCGGTGCAGAGGGGATTACTTTACATTTAAGTATGGATGAGATACAAAGATGGCACTGCTTAAGAATAAGAATGGATCTCAGGGTGCTGAGGTCCCCCACGTCACAGGCAGGAAAGGCTCCACCATGAGGACAGATGGATTCTTTGCCTCTTCTCCCATTATTTTTACCTCCACTGAGGACAGACAGATTCTACAGTGACACATGACACGTGTGATGGAACGATGGGTCCAACCAGGCCCTGGAATCTAGCACTTCGTTCTTGGTCCTTGAAGTTAAAACTCAATCAAGATTTACCACAATAAGTCTAACACCCAGTTAACACCACGGTCCACAAGGAACTAAAGGAAACTCAGTTTTTTCTTGCAGTTGGGCTAGAATGTTGCTACATAAACTTCAAAAAGGGTGACTCCTGCATGTTCTGTTTATAAAGTCTGTTTCATCTGGAGATAGGGACATGGAGACAGGGGCCTGCTGCACACTCGTTCTCCCCAGTGATACTCAGAACGCCACAGCCATCCAAAGATCTGCTTTCAGAAACACTAGGACAGGGGCAGTGCTCTGACAACTTGCCTGGCCCAGCAAGGACACAGGCGGAGAGCCTCTCTCCAATGTCAACCTGGGAATGAACCCAAAATGTTTGCCTTGCTGGCTTGGTTATCCTGCATCTTTTAATTTCTCCAACCTGCATGGATTCTGTGGGAAGGGATATTAATTAACCAACACAACAATGAGCCCGTGCTCCGGGGAGAAAGCAATACACCTGCAACGCCGTGATACCTCCATTGTATCAAATAAGCTCATTTACGTCGATGTCTCTCGGTTATGTAGGTTACAAGACGAGGGCCTTCAAGTACGCGCCACACACAATCACTTTCATTCCTGCTGGCTTGCTGTTAAGGCCGTCTAGTTTACTTCCGTTAGACAGAAAACACAAAAGTAGGGACAGTGAGTGTTAACTTCCAACTGTGTCTTAGTATATTTCCTGGGTATTACCCAAGGCCTTACAGGTAAAAATGGAAATTAAGCCCATGCTATAAGGCTTCTGCTATGGAACGAGGGGGCGGCCTGTCTTTGGCGGGGTCTCACTCCAAATTCCCAGCGCCGTACTCCTCAGAGCCCTGTCCCTGTCCAGCTGTCAGGCAAGCGGTTCTGTCATGGGTCCGCCGCAGGACAGATGCAGAGGCTGGGGAAGACAGAGACCCACCCGCAGCCATGTGACAGAGTGTTTTATGCTGACTGGCTCCAATAATATAGAATGGAGTTTCCGTTTTGCATGCCTGGGTTTTAATTTTCTTCTTCTAACAATTCTGTTTTATTCTACTTTACGGAAGTATCAATTCATAATGGATTATAAATTAAATAAAAGAAAAAAAGATTCCCCTCGAGAATAAAAACGTTCAGCAAGACAGCGTGCCATTGTGTGCAGGGTCAGGCCGACCTGAGACTCAGCTCTCCCGGGCAGGGCCGTGTGGATAAGTTATTTGAATTCTGTGTTCCAACGGCCTCAGCGGCAAAACCCATGTAACAATATCCGTATCCCAGGATCCTTGGGAAAATTCAAACAATACTGGCTTTAGAGCCCTCAGTTTCCCCACTGAGGTGGGCTTCATCCTCCCAGTGTCACAGGATGGCTAAGGGACCAGACAACTCGGGTGCCAACCGCAGCTCAGAGCCCACTCGCTCAGTGTTCACCAAAAGCCCAGAGCTAGCCGCCGTGATCACTGAAAGCGTCTCACGACCACAGGCGCTCCAAAAATATGAACGTCTGTCTTCTCTCACCTGTGCAGAGGATCCTTATGGCCTCGCTCCAGACTTCTGAGGGGCCTGGGAACATCTCAGCCTGGCCTTGCCCTCCGACGCTCTGAGGAGGACTGGACCCTTGGCGAAGCCACACCTGAGGCCGTCAGCAAGGCCACTCGTGTCAGCAGACGGATCTTGTCTTGCCTCGGCCTCTGGCGTACTCACCCCGGGGTGCATCTGCACCAAGTGACAAATGTGGGAGATGACACGTGTCAGCCATGCACAGGAAGGCATGGCATAGCCTTTTGGGTAAGGAGGACACATCAAAGGGAGACCCTGGCTCCGATTCCACAAGGTGCTGGACACAGTGTGTCTTCCATGCCTGCTCTTAAGAAACAAGCTGCATGGCGGGGCGGGGGGTAGTTGTATGAGTTGCAATGAGTAAAAAAATGAGTTAAAAGACACGGCAAGGTCTGCAGCCCTAAGCATTCTGCTTGGATCTGATCTGATTCCTACAACACGACAGGCCAGTCTGCTCTCCCCGCCTCGCTGACAGACTCAGGCTGGGAAAGGGATTCGTTTTCCGAGCATACATTGCCAGTGGAGGCATGCTTTGAACTTGAACCCAGTCCTTCAAATCCTAAAGTATGTGCGTAGGAAGTACAGGTGAAGCAAGCTACATTTTAAAAAAGAATATTTCAGGAGAAGTTCTCAGCAGAAGAGTTTGATGTGTGAAGAGCTCTGAATCATGAAGACAGTCCTTTGTGAAAGAAATACAATGGACAACAAGAGTGGATATATGGACGGGATGTGGGTGGAGAAAAACGATGTATATCCAAAAATAAAGAATTCAAAGGATTACAGCTTGTGTTGAAGGAAGAACTAGATTCAAAGCCCACAGACACAATGTGGGGGGGAGCGGAGAATCTGGCAGACATCCTTCGATGGCGTTGGGCTTGGCGAGTGGCAGCCTTTGAGGGTGTCAGACCAACCCATGGAGAGTCCGGCGGGACCGCGGCAGCAGAGCTGGCCTCCCAGCCCAGGCCACCGCTCCCAGCCCGGGGAGGTCACACCACAGACACAACTCCCCAGCTGCCAGTGTCTGCCACCACCTCTGCTCAGCATCCTGGGCAGGAAGTCAGTGACCTTCACACCGGCAGCAGCTCCAGGGTCCAGCCACTCAGACCTTCCAGTGGATGGTGCACGGGGCGCCACCTGACGGAAAGGCGCAGCAGAGAGGGAAGCCGAGAGGCGGACCCGGACCCTGGAGGGAGCAGGGGGTCACCTCCTCCAGGCGGGCCTGGGCACTGAAGGGAACAGGGGAGCCCCCTCCCCGAGACGAGCAGCAGCGCTGACGGAAGACGAGCCTGGCACAGCCTCCCCCAGATCAGACATGGCTCCCTGAGGAGGGGTGCACTGCTCGGAAAGCGGTGTCTTGGGCATGGGTATCCGCAGAGGCCAGTGGGCATCACCATGCTGAGACCGCCCTCACGCTGCCTGACCGCTTGCCACCACCTGCTGCACACGCGTCCCCACGTGCCCTCACAGCTGCCCGGCGGAAGTGGGCGTGTGGGGCGTGGGTTCCAAGAGTGGGGGTCTGGGGCATGGGGTGAAGGGTGGGCGAGTCAGGAGTGGGGCGTGGGAGAGGGTATGCGAGAGCAGGGGTGCGTGGGGCTGGGGCCTGGGGTCAGGGGTGTGGGGTGAGGGGACGTGGGCGGTGGGGTGTGAGGGGTGGGCACGGGGGGCATGGGCACGTGGGGCCGGGGCTGTGTGGGTGGGGGGTGGGGTGAGGGAGTGTCAGCGTGTGGAGTCGGGGGTCATCGGCTGTGGGGCGTGGGCTGTCTGTCAGGCTGGGGCGTGGGCGAGTGGCACAGAGGGGATCAGGCTGGGCCCGGGGGCGGGCCCTTGGGCGCGGGGTGGGTGAGCTCGCTCTCCTGGTGTCGGGTGAAGAAGCGGGTACGGCAGCTGTGCAGGAGTAGAGCCGTCGGGGCAGCCCTGGCTCGGCCACACCTGTGTCCTGACCCCAAGCTCAGGAGTTCCCTGTGTTCCACACACACGTGCCCAGATTCCAGAACCCACCGTGGGAGCCCCGAGGCCCCTGCCACTCCAACGTCCTAAATAATCAAAGTAGACCTAGTCTGCTGTGGAATAAAATGCAAAATGGGAGTGGGGTTCTACGCGAACACTCGCAGCTTCGAAAGACACCTGGTCTTGCTCTGCTACCTTGGTGGGCTGCACCCCTGGCCCCAGGGGCTCCCTGCTCCCTCCCGTCCAGCCTAGTACTGCTGGGCTGGACACCGGACAGATATGCAGGTATGAATATGCGTGTGCAGACATTTGACTCGGATTGTGGAACCCTGAGCTTTATATTAAAAAGCAGAGCTGTACCAGGGAGATGTCTGTCACCCGGTGCCACTCTAGGGAGAGACGGCACCTCCTTCCTCCCAGCGGGAAGTGTGCTGATGGATCGCGCAGCGGCCCCTGCACGCCATGGCGGCTGAAGGGTGATGCCTCCTTCCCTGTCTTCTCACCGCAATTGTGTTGTGACTTGGGCGTCGCGAGAGTATTTGATTCAAAAGCAGAAGACATTTCCAGCGTTTTTCAAGTAACAAATTAAAAGAAGCCACATAAAGGATCATCCGTGGGCTCTGCCTCTGCAAATCTCACCTCACCATCACCGCGAGTGTCACGGGGAAAGGTCTGAATGCCAGAGAGCACGGGGCACACACAAGCCTCACACGGCTGGACAAGGAGGCAGCGGCCTGGCGCCCCGGCATGTAGGGAAGCTTCACTACCCCATCCAGGGCCCATGTGAATCTGGCTACGCCCACACGGAGGTACAGGGGAACTCTGAAGTCTTTCCAACGTATTCATCCTGAATCTTTCTTTAGAAAATAAACGAGTATCCACAATTCTTCATGGACCCCAAGGGACATTTATAAATAGAAAATCTTTTGTCAACTTGAGGCCACATTGGCTACGGCATTTGTCTAGCCACTAAAACAAAGGTGCCTTGTGCCCTTGAAGAGAGTCCAGACACAGTCAAGGCACGTCCATCCATCAGCCTTTAATTATTCAGTTTTTTTTTTTTTTTTTGCTAAAACGTTGGAAAAGTCATTTTGCTTTTCCACTGTACTCTCTGTAAAGTTCTGATTTGATCTGAGGAGCAAGAACCATAGGTGGTCATAGAATATAAAACACAACCAACCAGGCCACAGCCCCTGAGGGGACGGCACACGTCGAAGCACCCCCCGCAGTGGAAGAAGAGACTGTGCACAGGCTGTTTCAGTCCAGGAGCCCGTGGGCACGTAAAGTGCACTATGAGGCCATGGCAGTCATCTGACATACCTTGGAACCCTAGTCCTCCCACCGTGAATGCCTGTTACATTCACTCATACAAGATGACGCCCGAATAGTGATCTGACGTCCTGAAAAGCACGCTTATTGTGAAGGCAAACTGGCATTCCTCCTAATTTCTCCACTCCCAGGGAAGTCCCCTCCACAGCCCACCGCTGGTGCCCCTCTTCACCCTTCTGTCCCCGTGACTTTCATCTGCAGGTGCTAGACAAAGGCATGCCACATGGCGGGGGCAGCCCCAAGGCGGACGGGCAAGACAGAGCTGTCACACATGTGCGCGACAAGTGGGCTCCACAAAGCGTGTGAGGAGGTTTATACCCACCACTTAGGGAATGGTCATCAGATGAACACAACTGTGAAGTCAGTGCTCAGTTCTTGTACTCACGGTGTACAAACGGTGATGTGTGAAATGTTGCAAAACATGTCCACAGTGGTGGTACGTCACGACCGTGTATATTCAGTGGAAATTTTTATCCCACGTATGTAAATATCAATAACCCAAGAGTTATTATTAAAACGATTTGGACTCCAGCGTAGGCAGCAGAAGCAAGGAATCCCATACCAGGCTGGTAAAGGGGTTGAAAATCCCACCACAGAGAATCCTCGAAAGCAAACAGTCTGCACCCTCTGGCCAGGAGCTGCTGCACGTCTGATCAAATACCCAGGCATTTGCCCCCAACCCACCTTCACTGCTCCCTCCTACTGGCAAACAAGAGAAATTGAGGTGTGCCCTGCAGTACAGAAATGCCATTACCTTCCTTCCTGCTGGGTGAGACTGCTGGACCTCCAGCGCTGGCCAGCTTCCCGCGGGTGGCTCAGGGAGAACACGGCCGCCAGTCCCACCACTCAGTTTCTGCTCCTGAGCTGACAACTGGAACACAACAGACGATTCACATGCAAACGCAGAGGGATGGCTCCGGAGAGAACCAGGAAAAGCCAGCAGGGAAGGACGCGCTGGGTGGCACAGACCCTGGGCTCAGCCACCTGGCACCCCAGATCCTGCATCAAGGAGGGGACGCTCCAGAGACGGCCACTTTCCCTCCGAAAGCCACACCGCTTTACAGCTCACTGGTTACCTAATGGTGATCACCTTGGCTACATGCAAGAAAAGCCGTGTGATAGGCTTAACCCGGGAAGAATGACCATGTGGCTCCCACGTGGGAAGCACATGCTTGACGCACCGTGAAAGCTGGGTATACAGGCGTACAGGCGTACAGGGTGGCTGTGCTGAACACACACTTTGGACCACAAGGAAGGTCCCTCCGTGTGGATGGGCCACAGCACGTGGGCAAAGACAGAGGCTGGACACTGGACACCCTCAAGTGGCACTCACAGGTACCTGGACGTCTCTTGTGTTCACGTCTCCGTCACCTTACCAGTGTTTCTTGTACTTTCTTCTTCTCATGAAGATGTTATATTATTACAGCCACCGACACAGGCTGAGATTTACCACAAAATCCTTGTTTCCCCCCTTAGCTTCCGAGCACATCAACGTACGTGTGCCACTGTCTTTTGTTTGTGCGCATTTGAGGATTCACACATCAAAATTAGACCTCACAAGAATTAGAGAATAGCATGCCTTTTCCCCTGTAAGAATTATAAGGTGCACGACTGCATCATACACTGAGCTATCGTTTTCTAAAATGCAAATGATAAAAAAATTATGTAAAAATAATGTTATTTATACACAAATAAAACGCATGAATAGCCTGTTTTGAATGTCTCGAATTGGCCACAGTTTAGACAAGGTATATGAAGTTTGTAGTACACGTTTCTGTGTCAACTTGATAAACGTAAACTTTCTTGGGCCTGGACTAGTAACACATAAAATAGCATCTCCTGTGAAGTGACAAAAATCTTACCTCCTCAGATGTAACATCCAAAATGTTGCGTTTTCTCTGTGATTTTATTAAAAATGCAGTAGTGTCCTTCTAATGGAGTCATTTGTGTAGAATATTGTCTCTGGGTGTAATCAGAGCCAGGGTATTAACTGGGTGATCCAAAGCCGAAGTACAAACTGTAAACCACTTTTGATGTTGTTTCAGTGCGTCTGAAAGTTCCGGATAAGGAAAAAAGTATAAGAATTGTCCACTGGCCAGCAGAAAGAAAAAAATCAATACTAAGGTCATTATACACACCACTGTGAAGTTGCTCCATTTTCTATTTTAACAATCTTTTTATTTTTTAGAATACGGTCTCTGTCGCCCATGTTGGAGTGCAGTGGTACGATCATGGCTCACTGCTGCTTTGACCTCCTGGGCTCAAGTGATCCTCCCTTCTCAACCTCCCACGTAGGTGGGACGACAGGAACATACCAGCATTCCTGGCTAACTTTCTTATTTTTTGTAAAGACGAGGTCTTGCTATATTGCCTCAGATAGTCACGAACTCCTGGCCTCAAGCAATACTCCTGCCCTGACCCCCCAAAGCACGAAGGTTACAGGCGTAGCCCCTGTAAACAGCTTAACTTTCTTATCATCAATTTTTGATCCCCCCCCAAATCGCTAAAACTTAAATTATCTATCTCCAGACGAAGCAAGGTGATAATTTGTCAATTTTCTACTTTGAGGCCTACATTATCTTTCTTAATCATCTACTCTGCTCAAATCCATTATAAAAATGACCAATTTACCACCTCGCTTCACACGAGGAAAACGACACTAGAGTGTGTGGGTCCCAGGCTAGAACGACCAAATGCTACCTGGGGACAGATGAGCATGCATGTGTGAGCAACTTCAATCGTTCCCGCTGCCTTCTCACGTATAAAACACTTTCTGTATGAGTTCCAAGAGACACTTTAAAGCACGACCCGTGAGCATGCAACACTTTCTACTTCTGGAAGTCAGCTCTCAAGAAATCTTCACCTGTGGAGAAGTAAAACAGCCCAGGGCTCCTAACGAGAATGAACGATGTGTAGGGTGTTCCTCAGCCGACGTCCTTGGGATTTTAGCTCCTGACCTAAGAGAACGTCCACCTGCATGCGTGGACACTACCAACGCAACTCTGAGAAATCTGCAAGGAACTGTAAAATGAGTCAACAAGCAGGAATGCGCCTAGGAATGACAGCACAAATCAGCTGGAAGATCACAGAGCTTAAACACACAAGGTTGGGGGGGGGCTTGACTTTCAACGAGATTGTGCAAGGACGTGCTTCTTCTAAGACACTGAAGGGTTGTTGCATTCTGGTTCTAGGTTTAAGAGAGAGACCGTTTTATGTTGTGGAACGTAAGTATTCCACAAGGAAATCTTTGAATCTGAATTATAGATAAAATGTCGATCAACAAGTTAATGACTTTTGTTTATTTTTTTGAAAATATCCAAGAGAATAAAGAAAATAAGTGAATCGAGGAAAAGTAAATGAGAACATTTTCCATGAATGGATTCTAATGACATTTCCTCATGTGTTTGTTTGAAAAAAATGGCTTATTTTTTGAAAACAGTTTCAAATTGGACTTGCTTCCAGTCTGAATTTAGGCTACAGTCATTGTGTCGTATTTCCTTCAGGCATGAGAAAGAAAATCAATACCTCTACTCACCTTTGGAAGAATTTTGCTGCCAAGTCTCCATGGTTCTGTAGGATCCAATAATCCGTGGCTCAGTATTGACTTTTCTATGACACCTGTAGAAACAGCCTCTCCTTCCTTTCTAACAAAATATAGCAACAAAAATCGTGTAGTTGCTGAGTGAATTAAGCACAGGCTATTAAGCACAACCTCATCCTGCGAGAAAATGCGGTTTATATTTTCTAAAAATGTTGACTTCTCTTGATTTTTCAGAGTCATTTAACAACTGTTAAAAGGTAATGTGAACATCTATTTTTAAAGATAATTTGAACATAATTATCTTAGGTTTCTGACAGCCAATTCATATATTACAAACAGCATTTATTTTCTTAAGGAAATAGACAAATGGTGAAGCCTGAGTTCAACTTCCAATTTGTAAACATCTCCAAAACCAGAACCTTTTTGAACAGAAAACACACAATCGTGCTTTTAAAATCTAAAGCTTTGAAGAGACAGAAGACCTTCAAGGAGTGCAGTGAGTCATGTCACACTCTAGGAGTCCAGAGTGCATTAAATCTGGGGCATCTTGTACAGCATGGAAAGGGTTGGAAGAACAGGTGAGATCCACCAGCCTTCCCACCATCTTTGACAAAATACAAATTCAGAAACAAACAGCACACAACAAAACCCCCAGAAGTTGGGCTTCCAGCATTCTTCACACACCTGAGCTAGCCCTCCAGGTGCCGCTCACCCCGGCAGAAGTTTTTGGGCACTTCCGGTGTGTCCCCAAGGTCATTCTGAATGAGTGGAGTGACTGCTATTGATGGCCCACTCTGTCACCCATTCCACCAGCCTGAGAGTCTGCAAGATAAAAATGCAGTGTTAAAAAAAAACAACTTTCTTTTACACTTGCTTTTCCCAGCAAAATCCTAAGAAGAAAACGCGAAGCAGGTTGTTTCCCACAATCTATGTGACATCTTGGTTAAAAGTGACAGGGCCATGTTGTACTCTGACAGGTTCAGTGTTGAGACCTGACAGATATAAACCTGCAAGAACAACCTCCCTGCCACAGATGTTTAAGCTCATGTGAAAACTTTGATTTGATGGTCCCTTGATTGGCTTTCGCATTGGTGAGGGCTGCAGCCTTCAAGTTCATTAAAAATGTGCTGTTCTCCACATGACTGTCAATTTCAGCTCCCATGTTAATAAAATGCAACTGCTCAGCAAACCTGTGCACCTTTTTGAGTTAAAGAATTGGATCAATCCAAGCTCCAGTTCTCAAGGGAGAAGGTCCATTGTGTATCAGGCCATGTCTACACTGGCTGAGCAAAGCGCTCTGTTCAGAAGGAGAAGCGCCTTTGGCAGCTAGAGTCCACATAGCTGACCCATGGATGCGCGAGTGGAGTTTCTTCTAATTACACGAGGGCAATGAAACTACTAGATGTGATAAAAATGATCCACTATGACAAAAAAGCATGACATGATTGTCGTTCAAATCTACTGACATGGTGGCTATGTAGAATGTAACTCAGAGGACCAACAAAAGTGGGAAGACCCCAAACAACAAATAAGTGTACTGAAATGCTTAACGTTTGGTTTAACCCAAGTCATTCTTCCTAAACAAGACAATGGTGGCACCATGTTTAAATGCAATCGTTTTTCCTAACTGGTCTAGCTTAAGCTTATAACTCTAATCATATATTTATGGAGAAAAATCCTCAGAGTTTAAATAATTTAGAAGATGATTCTGATCTCATCAAAAAGAGGTCAAAAGGTAATCAATATTTTGGAGGAAGCCTTTGCATTCTTCTGACTTGCACAGGCAAGATTTACTGACAACTGTGGGTGCATTCTACTTTGGTGACAGTACAGTGACCTAAAATCATCTTGAACGTTTAAAAAAAAAAAGGGATTTCGCAGAAATGTTCTACTAACAGCTAGGAAATTATAGGCTTCCCCATCCATCCACCCAAATACACTCCAGTCTGTGAAATAATAGATACAACACCAATCACCTTTGGAAATTCGCCAGCCCTCCCCTTGGGTGAGCCGGCAGAGCTGACCCCAGCTGCCTTGAAGGAATGAAGTCTGTCTCACCCGTCTCACCCCTGGCCTCAAAGGGACGCAGAGAACATCCATTCCAATTCAGTTCTGACCTACGAGATGCACTTTCCTCTACCAATATCACCCCAAATAAATGAGTTGGTCTATCACCTGGGCTTTGCACACAGGAGAATCTCAAGGTTTTTGCAATTTCCATCTTCCGATTTTCGAGAAACATGTTCAGTCTCTTCTCTCTGTTTCAGTTTGATAATTGTGCAATTTATATGTTAAAGCCCCTTTTGCTGGGTACAAAATTCCAGATTCCAATTAAGTCATGACAACACCTGGGTTGATTAGTTTTATAATTACCACTCAAATTATAAAGCAAAAGAAATCTAGGTGATCTAAGAATTGCCTTATTTAACAAAGCTTGCCAAAGGTGCGTTGAATTCTTCAGCTTCTTTTCCTACATGAAAGCCCTAAGAATATCTAAATATGAAACCACTGTTGATGTGTTTGCCACACATGTTTTAATCCTTTCATGATGGTGATGAGAAGGGTGATGAGGATGAGGATGGTGCGATAGCAAACGCCCTTACAGAACTTAACTCTGTGCCATGTACTGTCCGAAATGCTGTGTATACATGAGCTCATTTAATTCCACAACAACCCTATGGCGTAGGTACTATCAGCCCATTTTACAGGTGAAGAATAGGAATCAAGGAGTCAGCAGGTAACTTGTCGCAGTCACATGGTAAGTGGCGGCTCTGGGTGTGAATCCAGGCAGTTGGCCCCGTTGCGGTGTCTGCATTCTGATGTGGTGCAGCCATAAGCTTACGCTGACCATGGGAATGAAACTGGCAGACTACGGTGCACGGAGATTTAAATTAAAAGGTGATGACTTACATTGGTTCTCTCCTTCCTGTGTGCGTGGAATTAGCGTACCTGGATCTAAAGCGTGACTCTAGGAACGGTTCTGTCCACCAGGCTCAAGTCTCTTGTTTCTCACTTATGGGCAGTTTCTACCATACTGAAGGGGAATCAGTCAGATGTAGTCAGAAGCAAAATGCACTCCCCATCATCAGTGTATCAGAATGTCATTTGCACCTTTAAAATTTACATATTAAGCTGCTAATCAATGTGGAAAACGTCAAATAAGAAACAAGTTTCAGAATAGAAATAGTAGGCTGCTGAGTAGAGCATGTAGAGTAGAGTGTGACCTGAATTGGGCCCCCCAAAGCCAAATCCTGATGCAACCTACTCACGTTGGACAAGTTATTTGCCTTCTCTGTGACTTCATCCATAAAATGGGAACCAAAATAGTACTACTGCTTAAGATTGTGAAGATTAAATAAGTTAATCCATGTAAATGCTCAATGCACTGCACGACATACAGCAAGCCCTTGATAAATACCAGATACTGTTATCATTATTGCGTTTGGTTTCTATAGACCAATCGCCAACTGTTGCTGAGCACTAACAAATTGTCACGCTGGTGTGAAAGTATTATTACAGATTTTTAGAAAAACCAGTTGTGTTCATAGCAAATCTTCAGCACAGGAACAAACTAGCTTTAAAAATTCATCAAGATACCTTCACAAATAATTTTACTAACCCTTATTGCTGCAAGTACATACACAAATCACTGATTGTGACAGCACCCCCCAAAAGTCATCAGGGCTCACAATGTTGTCACCTAGTAAACCAGAAGTCACTTTTCTACTGGCAAGGTTTTACATAGCATAAAAGGATTACTTGCTTAATTGTTTGTTATATTACAATCCATATTTCTGCACAGAGTTACTTAAGTCAAGTTGACCCTTATGGCAGTGATATGATCTTAACAATTAAGCAATTTGACAGTAGTAAAATTGTCCGTGAATTCAGCTTGTCTTTTTTTTTTGGCATTCATCCCTCCTCAAAATTCTAGGTGCTTACTTAGGATTAGGCTGAAGTCCCAACTCTCTGAGGCCACATGGACCATGTGGAAATGGCTTCTTTGGAGCTGAAAATAGGAACTTCCATCCCAAAGAGAGAGTAATGTTAGTACTAGGAGAAAATGACCTGCTGGATGCCCAGTGCATAAAGCTATTGCATACGTGCTACACAGAGGAAAAGGAAGAACTAAACTCTTTCCCTCCAGTTCCAAAATGGGCACCATCACCAGAGACAGTGTGAAAGCTCAGAGGTCCAAAACTACTCTCAGTGGATCTCACACTTTCACCTGGATGTCCCCTGGATGCACTGGCTGTCTGCAGTCTGGACACCAGGGGACTGAAGAGCCACATGTTGGTCCAAGGGCTGGCAGTGAACAGATGGCCTCTGCCTTACTTCCCAATATCTTGGAGGCCAGATGTTCCTTGGCAATTCTGAAGGGAAAGAAGTGTGGATATATAGAGCAGTGTCAGGGTCAAGAATTAGAGTTTTAAATAAAGGGGGTCAGTGCGTAGCCTCATCTGGGATACAAGGAGCAGAGAGAAAAGAGGATGGTGAGACAAGCATACAAGGCCTCATGTTAATCCCACAACTGTGCCCACATAAGCTCACCTTCATCATTAGCTGCTCTCTCTCACGAGGTCATCATCATCACCAGGTCACCACCATTACGAAGTCATCACTGTCACCAGTTCACCACCATCACCAGCTAACCACCATCACAAACTCACCACCATCACCAGCTCACCAACAACAACAACCCAACACCATCACCAGCTCAACTCCATCACCAGGTCACCATCATTACTGGCTCAACGGCATCACCAAATCACCTCTATCATTAGCTCACCCCCATCACCAGCTCAACACATCACTAATTCACCTCCATCACCAACTCACCACTATCATCAGCTCAATGTCATCACCAACTTAACACCATCATCACCTCACCTACATCATCAACTCAGCACCATCATTAGCTCACCTCCATAAGGAACTCGTCACCATCACCAGCTCACCTCCATCACCAACTCAACACCATCAGCTCACTGCCATCACCAACACACCCCCATCACCAACTCAACACCATCACCAGCTCACCTCCATCATCAACTCAGCACCATCACCAGCTCACCTCCAGCACCAACTCAACACCATCAGCTCACTGCCATCACCAACACACCCCCATCACCAACTCAACACCATCATCAACACACCCCCATCACCAACTCAACACCATCACCAGCTCACCTCCATCATCAACTCAGCACCATCACCAGCTCACCTCCAGCACCAACTCAACACTATCATCAGCTCACTTATATCACTAGCTCAACTCCACCACCTGCTCGCCATCATTACCAGGTTACTTCCATTACAAACTCACCTCCGTTACCAGCTCACCATCAACATCAACTCAACTCCGTCATCAACTCAAATCCATCACAAGCTAACCACTATCACCAGCTCAACTTTTTCTTACCATTGCAACTCCACTGTCAACTCACTGCTGTCATCCACTCAACTCCATCACCAGTTCACCATCATCACCAGCTAAACTCCTTTACCACTTCAACCCCACCACTAACTCAACTCCATCACCAGTTTATTACCTGTATCAGCTCACCTCCATCATCAGCTCAACTCCATTACCAGTTCACAACCATCACCAGCTCACTACCCTCACCAACTCAACACCATCACCAGCTCAACTCCATTACGATCTTAACTTCTTCACCAGCTCAACTCCATCTCCAGTTCACCTCTACCATTAGCTCACTTCCATCACCAGCTCAACTCCATCATCAGCTGCACTTCATCACCAAGTCACTTCCATCACCACTCCCCTCCCCCACCAAATCAACACCATCATCAACTCAACTTCACTGCCAGCTAAAATCCATCATTAACTCAACTCCATCACTAGCTCAATCCATCGCCAGCTCACTCCCACCACCAACTCAACACTACCATCAATTCAACTCCATTATCAGTTCACAGTCATCACCAGCTCACCACCCTCACTAGCTCACCCCTCCCCTAGCTCAACTCAGTCATCAGCTCACTTGTAATCACTAACTAAAATCTAACATCAGTTGAACTTCATCACCAACTCACCTACATTGCCAGCTCACCTCTGCCACCAACTCAACACCATCACTTGGTCAACTCTATTACCAACTCAAATCCATCATCAACTCAACTCCATCACCAACTCAACACCATCACCAGTTCACCCCATAACCAACTCAATGCCCTCACCAGCTCAACTCCATCATCAACTCAACCTCGTTGCCACCTCACCTTTATCATCAGCTCACCAATACCAGCTCACCATCCTCTCCAATTCACCACCACCACCAGCTGTACTCCATCACAAACTCAACTTCACCACCTGCTCACCTCCATCACCACCTCACTGTCAGGCCACACACACACACACACACACACACACACACACACAACAGAAGCCTCTGGTTTTGAAATGAGATCTTAGCAGTAATCAGTCTCCAGTTCGCTAGATAAAGATGACATGTTCCAAGATATCCCTCTGCCTGAAGTTTTACTGAATGAGAGGACATGCCTGGAATAGAATGCATGGAGGTAGAGTTAGGTGGACAAAGTGTCAGAGAAGAAATAACATTTGTTCAAATCAATGCAGTGATCAGAAGGAAAATGGAAGCTGCGAGAATGACACAAACAACTTCTACTGGCAAGAGACAACAGCATCCTCCATTGTGAGCCATCTACACAGGCACCCAGGAAGGACATTGAGGAGACGGACAACACGATCTGGTTCCCTAAGGGGGAGGCCCCTAGCGAAGGAAGTGGGCTGTTTCAGTGATGCTACAGAAAGAGACCCAATGCCCAGGCATTCTAGGAGTATCTGTAGGTCACCTGAGCACAGTGGTAGGCTCAGTCATGCCCCCATAATCTTTAGCAACATGAGAAGCCAGAGCTGCTACTTCATGGCTCCTGCATTCACCCAGCTCTGGGGCCATCAGAGGTATTTTCCAGATTTTCTGAACTAGATAAAACAATTCTTGTTTTCTTCTGGCAGTTTTATTTTTTCTTATTGCTTCCTATTAAAGTCTCAAGATTCTACTTATTTTATATCTTATACAAATTCCAAAAAATACTCTCCAAACATCAAATGGAAAGCAAAAGGAGGAGTCGGAGGAGGAGGAAGAGGAGAAGGAGAAGAATGAGACCTACCCAGTGTCCCTCACTGGTCACTCTGTAACCTGCTGTTTCTCACAATTGATTTTTTATGATTCCACACAAAGCCAAACCTGGTGATTTGGTTCTTAGTGAAATAAATGTGAGTTAATTCTGATGATCATACATTTCAATGAGACCACACTCAGATGCTCTGAGACGTTCCGATATAAACCTTATCTTTCTGTGGTAAAGCTGGAATTTCTTAGGAAAGCTTGACTATTTCACCCGGGTTATTTTCTACATCAGGAAATGATCTGCATATCAGCAAGTTCAGAGGAGACAGGGTGGGAACTCCAGCTCCAGACTGGCCTTCATGCAGGACCGTGGGCTTCTCCCTTTTGTTCACAAGTTTCAAGCTTTCACAGAATTGTACATCGCATAGCGTGACATCAAGCTTGATCCTGCCATTATGCCTGATTGTTCAAAATTGCAGCCGTCCCAGAATGTTGACAGAGCTCCTTTCAATATTTTTGCTGCCGGTGTGTTAAGTGGCAGTGTCATACTTAGAGACTGCTCAGTCCTGTGGCCACTCGCTCACGTCTTTGAAGACTGACATCCCATTAAAAAAAATCCTTGTCCCCCAATCTCCTTCTATCCTTTCTGTCCTCAGCACATTTGACGTGTCAGAAATAATTACAAGTGGCTTAATAAACACAGGAGCTGCTTCTCTTTAATATTCCAGAGCGGATGAGCACAGGGCTGCCTTGTTATCGGCTTCATTCCATTGGGGTTTGTCTACAGTGTCAGTGATGTTTCCGGAAGAAAGAGAGGCCTGCCCTGAGGCTGTAGACCTCTCTGGGCCAGCCCTCTGCCCCCCCCCCACACACTCATCTGCTGCTACAGATAATGATTATGGGAACTCTACCTCCTCAAAGGTGGCCCTAGCCTTCTTGCACCACTTTCCACACAAGCGTGTGACTTTTCCACATCACTTGTCAATATCAGGGCGGCGGGTTTAAAAACAGGCTTCTGATTAGAACGGGAAGAACAGGCAAGACATGACCCCAGAAGCTGGCACTCAGTGTTCTTTCTCTTTTCACACTCTCCTTAGAATGGGCACTGCCCTGTTCTTTTTAATCAGACAAAGGCAGGAAACCTGTTTTGTGTTCAAGGGAAACGCGGAGTGTCATACCTATGTCTCCTATCAAAGCTTACTCCTCTCATGCATGGTAAAAAAGACGTTATAAAGGGTGCTACCCTACCGCAATCTTGGTGCCTTGCAGGATGAATAAAGTCATCTCTCTACAAAATGGCGGCTTCAGCATGCCTCTCTCTGGGTGGAAGGAATGCCGCGTGTTATTGGGAATGCTATAATGCCATCCTTTTGCACTGGTCATCAGGATGACGCCAAGGTTTCTGAATCTCTGATTTGCTGACTGATGTCACCTGTTTTGACAAGCTCTAGGAAGAAGCTGCCAGATGGATCCGCATGTGGAGCGGCCCCAGGCTGGGAGGAGCCCAGACATGATGCTGGGAGACCCATTCTGAGCTGGCTGCACTTGATGGGAAAGTTCCTGACGGACGGATGGAACCCGTGTCTCCTCTTCACCACTCATTAGTTGTGGCTTTGAGCAAACCACGTGTGCTCCCTGAGGCTTGTTCTATAAAATGCTGGTGATAGTGCCTTTGGGGTCTGATGGAATAAATCAGATAGTTTCTATGACAGCTACAGCTTTGGCTGGGAGTCAAGCATCATATACAGGCTTGGCATATTTTTCTTAAATAAGGGCTTGCAGTGAGTGCGCAAGTACATCAAGGCCATCGCCATCAAACAGAAATCTAGGGGACATCCGCTTATAACAGAACTGCAAGTATGGCACACCAGGAAGAGCACTTTCTTCTCGTGAAGAATGACCATGCGTAGAATACAACCTTATGTATCCATCACCTCGCCAGGAGACCAATGTTCAGGGAATGACAACGCAGTAAAATCCTCAAGACTCACACAAAGTAGACATAAATTAACACTTAATAATTCAGAAACATCCATTATTTGATTGCACCTGGGGGTCATATTTATAATCATCAGTGGCTAACTTACTAGGCAATGGACGGGGTCCAGATGGCTCTATGGGACAACCGAGAATAAATCTTTGGAATCGATCCGCGCCATCCATTCTTAACCCGTCATGAGTCTCTGTTTCAAAACAGTAGCCTGACCTCCATCATTCTAAGTTATCTGACCTGAGCTTCTTCATGATCAGTGTTCACTCTGAGGGCATGTGAAGCCACACAAATCTCCACATTCTGGCATGTCACCAAGCACGCCGCCCAGGCACAATGCCTTTCGGGTGGGGGTCAACACTGGGAGTCACTGGGCCTCTCCAACCCGACTCTCCAAGTGTAGGAAGAGCAGCCGGGCTGGGGGCCGGGAGGAGTCACAAGCCTCATGCTGACTCACAGATGAGGCTGTCAGAGCGCTGAGATGAGCTCAAAGCTGAGGCAGACGCTGGAAGCTGTATGGCTCTAGACAAGCCCAAGGCGTTACTGTCATTATTGCTGTTAATGGTCTCACTCACTTACCAGGGAAAAGCTATACATAGCCTGGAAGAGAAGAGCTCCTTTCAAACCAGAATGCTTCTGCTCCTCCACCTACCACCTCCTGCTCTCTCAGCCTATTTCCCAGCCAACGAGACTGACAGGTGGCGTCTACCCTTGTTTGCTTCTGTTTTTGTCTAGTTTGACACAGTTGAAATAGATGGGACGATCTTGCAGCGAATGAGGCTTCAAGCAAATTCTGAAATTTTAAAAATAGCTGTCTCCGAATAGTAAGGTGCAAAGGTTTCTGCACATAGCAGGCTGAGGATAGTTTTGTTAATACAGTCGAATGCATGTAGCAATTATTGCAGGATGGCAGGAAGCCCTGAGAGGTCAGCCCCGCATACTGTGCCGTGAGGATGCCATTGTCACCGAAGGCAGGTGCATGTCAGAGTGGTCTTCATGCTCGAGCTTGGCCATCTGACTGTCTTCTTGAAATCAATCAGTCTGCATACATGCATGCATGTGTGTGCGTGTGCAGCCATGGGTTCCTAGGGTTGTATAGCTATACAAAAAATATATCCTCGTAAGCATGGAGGGCACATTTGATAGAGGATTGTAAAACTCTACGACACCATCAACAATCATTGGCAAACTCCTTAAAAGTAAGACTAGATTAATAAAGGTAGACACACATTTCCCGACTACAGGAAGGAGAATCGGCTCTTCTCCTTAACTAATACGAGCATCCCTAGAGTGGAAGCACGGCACAGTTCGTAGTGCTTAAGGAGGAAGGAAAAAGTATAAAATGATCACCACACAAGGAACAGCACAGACATGACGAGAATGAGGGTGCTTGCGCCTGCTAACGTGGAATGACACGTTATGCATATTTAGTGAGAAAGCAATTTGTAGGCTAGGAAGTGTGACACACCCCACTTTAGTTGTGTCCACGCATAGACAGGCGTCCCTAAAAATCAATCTATTAACAGTTGTTCTATCTGGGGAGGGAAGTAGAATGGGAAAGAGGGGAGTGGGGGTGGTTCCTTTTTACTCTGTGGCTCCTGTTACTTTTATAATTAATTTTTTAAGAAACAAAAAAGATGTGTCACGGCACCTCTGCCCTCAGAACGTTGAGTGTTATCGCAAGTCTTTTGTCATCGAGCCTGCTAATTTCTGTACTGGCCACATATTTCTGTAAAATAAATATTTTTTTATCTGATGGAAATGGCACCTTTTCTGCCACACAGACACTTACTCTTCATGAGGACATCCAAACTCCGCCTCAAACCCACGAAGCAGAACATGTTAGGAAACCCACTCGCTCTCAGCCCAAAGGCACAGGAAAAAGGACTCTCCTTCTTGGTTTTAACTGGACAGATTTAAAGCACTAGAAGCGAAAATCATTCCCTACTTGTTCAAAACCTAACCATACACGCTTACCAAGAGCACCTCCACATGCTCCAGAACACACCCGCTTTCACCGCTGTCCACACGCACTACTCCAGACTGCTGTCAGGCACCTAACCTGGGATCCTTCGAAACCACAAAAAGCCAAGAGCCTCAAAATGTGGGCCCGAGATTTTGTCCATATATGACCAAGTTGACCACAAGCAGCATTCTGCCCTGGTCGTGCACTCATCATTTGAAAGCACAACTGTGCCATGAATCCCGCCCGCAGTCATGTGCCTGGAGAAAGTGAATTCTCAGCTGGTCCCTCCCCTCAAATACAGGAATGATCCGAAAGATATCAGTCTTATCTAACCTTTGAAAAATCCATGTCTGTGTCTTCAATAGGACCTAAAATTCTACTCATTAATCTTTACTTTCATGACTTTAAAAATCAAAACGCAAGAGGAACTAAGGGAAATCTGGGGATGGCAGGAAACTACCTGGGAAGCCACCAAACCACTGTCCAAGGGACAGACCCAGGCTGCCTTGTCTGTGTCAATAAAGCTTTATTGGGACATAGGTGCACATACGTGTTTGTCTGTTGTCTCTGGTTGCTTCTGAGCTACAGCAAGAGATGTGAGCTTTCGCAAGAGAACTTACTCCCCATAAAAGTTAAACTGTTGGCTAACTGGCTCAGAACAGAAAACATTTGCCAAAACCAATGCGTTAATAAAAGTGGGTCACATGCTTAAAAAGTGGAATGCTCCTATATGCCTATTTTTCATTTTGGTGTGTGTTTTTGGGAGCTTTTATTTCTGGAAGCTAGTCTAGGAGTGATCCCTGAAGGTACCTGTGCCTGTTCCCCTCTGACACTAGAAGGAACAAAAAGAGCCAGTGAATAGTGTGGTACGACACAGGTGGAGTGGACGTTCATTGAAAACAGGGCGACTTCATGAGCAGTGTTTGCCTATCTGCACCTGGCCATGGGTTGATGTGCTGGCCACGGGCTGATCTGCTGGCCACGGGCTGATATCCTGGCCACAGGATGACCTACTGGCCATGGGATGACATCCTGGCCACAGGTTGATGTGCTGGCCATGGGCTGATCTGTTGGCCAGGGGTTGACTTCCTGGCCATGGACTGATGTGCTGGCCATGGGCTGATATCCTGGTCATGGGCTGATGTGCTGGCCATGGGCTGATTTACTGGCCACGGGCTGATGTCCTGGCCACAGGTTTATGTGCAGACCATGGACTGACCTACCAGCCACTTGCTGATATCCTGGACACCAGGCTACGTGCTGGCCATGGGCTAACCTGTTGGCCACGGGCTGACCTACTGGCCATGGGCTGACCTACTGACCGAGGGCTGATGTCCTGACCAGCAACTGACATGCTGGCCATGGGTTGACATGTTGGCCATGGGCTGATCTGCTGGCCATGGGCTGACCTACTGGCCATGGGCTGAGGTCCTGGTCACCAGCTGACGTGCTGGCCATGGGCTGACCTGCTGGCCACAGGCTGACATGTGGTGGTGGGCATGGAAAAACAGCCTGAATCCATGCAGTGAGACATGTCGGGCTCGCTTAGCCACCTGGAAACGTGTGATATCGTGAGCACTGTCCACATTTCTGAATTCCCCAGCTTCATCGTAAAGAGAATCAGACCAAACAAATTTTAAGATGCTTCAGCTATATTTTCGTGAACGTGCACATGGATGGAGCGACGCAGCAGGCTGCCAGAGCCGCAGGCCTCACTCTGCCTGGCACGGCGGCCGCGCCTGGTTGGCATCTCATCAACAAAAGACAAGCCTGCTCTTCCTCCTGAGAAAATAGCATGTGCAGTATTTTGGGGAACAGCAAAGCTCAGTGTGCTACTTCTTCATATGAAAAAACACATCTGAAACACGGATCAATAAAGCTTTGATCTAAAAGCCTTTCTCTGGCTTGGTGACGGTCCGCCCTGGGTAATTATTCATGGTTTTAGGTATGTGGCTGAAGAACAGGGACACAAAATACATCTCGAGCTATTCGAAAGTCATAGAGATGCAAATTTGTAAAATAGAAGGAGGCCTGAAACAACGGCATCAAGTTGGGAAAACAGTCTTATGACACTTTTGCACTCAGGGCTCCATGCAAGTCAAGAACTTGGTCTTTCTAAACTTTAGCTTCTCTGGGTGTGAAATACACGTAAGTCGTGGATACTTGCAGAGAAGATTAAGATTCTTGTGTGTCTGTGACTCATTTGCTCTTCCTCAGAAGAATGAAAGGCACAATTAGAAGTTAAATATACATGTAAATATACATAGTGTAAAATATACGCAAAAAAGCCTAAACGAGCAGCTTCCCGACTCAGTCGTCAGCAGAGGAACAGACAAAGATTCTCCCAGTTCTGTGCCAAATTCTTATTCAAAAACGTCTAAATTTAGTTAAGGAAAATCAGCCCCTCGCAGCTGGCAACAGACGGCACAGCCAGGCCGCTCCCGTAAACACACTGGGTGGCGGAATGGTGGATGCAGCGCCCGGCTGCACGAGAGCCTTGGGAAGGCCAAGGACGGCTGGATGGAGCCCTGGGGGTCATGCTTGCGTGGGCTGAGGAAAGCGGAAGAGGGCCAGGAGAGGGGTGGGAAGCGACTCGGAGGCAGAGTGGATGGTGACGGGATGGTCCCTGTGTGGGATCCCAGCTGCCGCGTGTCACTGCATGCACAGCTTGAGACAGGAAGTTGTCAGAGACAAGGGCAGAGAGGTCAGGAAGCAGCAGGTTCCAGGTTGGCATCTGGCCTGGGAGAGCTGTGCTCTAGCTGGCGGGCGGGAGACTAGGTGGGCTTCAGGCTGTTCGCGGCGGGTCTGGGTCGGGGTGCTTGCTGGATGCCGCCATGATGACAAGGCTGAGAGAAGTCAGGCCCAAGATGGAGCCGATGTCGCAGGACGGCGTGGCCGTGATGGTGGGCATTAGCGTGAAAAGTGCTTAGCGTGAAAACTGAGGTCTTCCCTGATGAGGGGCTTGATGTGGAAATCAACAGCGGCAGGAGAGAGGAGCCAAGGCATCTCTCAGGCCCCAGCTGGGCTGAGTGAGTAGCCAGGGGTCTGGACCTCGGAGCCGGGCGAGAGCCATGGTGAGGCAGGCGAACCTGCTGGGGGTGCCCCAGAGAGACGCAATGAAGGCGGGGCATCTGGGCCTGGTTGCAGAAAGCACTTGAGCTCCACAGGTGCAGCTGCCGATGGTGGCAGCGGGTGAAAGGCACTGGGGAGATTGGCAGGAAGAGCGATGGGCAGGGTGACCGCGGGAGCCGGTCGGCAGAGGAGGCCGTGGGAGACTGTCCGGGGGTGGAGCCTGGAAGCCGTGGGACTGGGATGGGAGCTTCCAGAAGAAGGCAGACATCGAGGGTCGAAGGTGCAGAGGGATCTAAGGAAGAACCCAGACCCTCTGGATTTAGAAACGCAGGAAGCATCAGCTTGCCAGGCGTGAAGGGGGAGCGATGTCAGCTGCTCGACCTGTCAAGCAGAGACAAGGAAAGACCCAGGGCAGACTGCACGTTTGCCACACGTCGAGAGGCTTGAGGAGACGGGGAGGGGTCAGGACGGGAGGAGGGACCGGGCGAGGGAGCGGATGGCGGTCAGAGCAGGAGGCCCGCGACACACGTGAGCCCCCACAGAGGACTGCCTCCTGCTGTGCCCGTCATCATTTCTGGTCTCTTATGCAGGCACACTGACACTGCTGGACAGCCGCCCCGTCCTGGGATGGCAGACTCTCGAGCAAGCCGACGTGGGCGCTGATGGAGTCAGCGGCACTGTCTCCTCGTCAGCTCCCCTGAAGACATCGGACAAAAGGTGACTTCCGTCTTAAACAACAACCGTCCTTTCGAGTCTCTTCTTCCAGCCCTGGCGGTCATTCTCGGAGCACGTATTCCTATTTCTCTGCCTTTGCAACAGACGTACAGACACATTACCAGACATCCAGGGTGAGATCTCATCGGCTGGTGAACGGCAAGCCCACTCGCTGGCGTTTGTCCACAGTGCCCAGTCTCCGACACTGGGAAGGGTCAGTGTGGCGTGCTTGAAAGAGGCTCCCCTGGGTGCTAGGAGGTCTAGAACTGCCCTGGCTCTGACACGACTTAGCCGTGAGACCTTAAGCGAGTCCCTCCTCCAAGGTCAGACTTTATTACAACGAAGGAGTGGGGCTTCCTACCCGACGGCTTCCTCTGCCAGAACTTCAGAAAAGAGAAAACGTCACCAGGCGATCCAGCCAAGCTCTCTAAGATGTGAAAATAAAACCAAAATGTGTTTTGTGAAGGCTGAAGCAAACACTGAACAGTTCCCAGGCCATAAAATGATGGCGTGCATCTTAGGACAGAGCTACCTACTGATGACAACTAGAAAAGACAGCTAAACCAGAAGAAAAGCTCATTTGAAGCGCACCATACTTTTCTTCCCCTTCCAAGTCCAATACCAAGCGTCTGAGGACAAATCTGCGCGGGACTGCTCTGGCCTCACAGGCCACTGTCTCCAAAAGCAAAGACCTTTTCTGGAGGCAAGCGATTCGCTTCTATTTCTGCTCTGCTCACTGGGAGAACACAACCCCAGCTAAGGTTCCAGGCGTGCCAATCCGTGCACTGGGTCACCACGCAGACCACCGCGGGTCACCACATGGGCCGTGCTGGGTCACCATCAGGACCGTGGCTCTGCCCTGCGGGGTCTCCCTGGACAGTGCCGAACAGAATGACCCGAAGGAGCTCTGGGCTGGGGGCTGGAAGTTCAGCAGTGCTTTCAGCCTTATGTAAGTTTAGGCAGCACATCCGTGGGGTCCTGAAGATCTCCTTTCTTCTCCATCCCAGAGACAGCAGAAACAACCTGTGTGAGTGTGTTTGGACCCTTCCCGGGACATGCTGGGCCCTGGACACCCTCGTCAGTCTTCCTGAGTGACCAACTCCTCCCTCAGGGGAGCACACCTCGAGAGGCGCATCCATCTCTTTCCGTCCATCTGGAACACTCCTTCTCGGACGTTGGACTTTGTCGATGCTGTCATTTGCTTCATATAATTGTTTTCCTCACAGCCGTCAAACGTATCCCCTCTTGTTTTTCCACGTGGTCACCACAGTCTCGGGGCGGGACCCACTGCTCTCTCACCAGGATTAGTTGGCCTCTTTTCTCTGGTCCTCTGACTTCTGAACGTTAAGGTTCTTCATCTGCCTTTCTGTGAATACGTCCCCGTCAATAAACCCACAGCCAATACTCAGCAGAGTTGCCAGGGGCTTCCACGGGCTTTGTCGCACCTACGCCCCATGGTTTCCACGCTGATGTTTCCGCCATGACTTTGCAACTCCAAGGGCGGCGGCCCCTCGCTCTGCCCTCCATGTGTCTCCCGCCCCCTCCGTCTGCCACCTTCTTCTCATCCAGCCAGTCACTGCCCATGTCTGCCGGTCACTCTTTCACACCTTTCTCCCAAAGCGCGCCTGCAGTTTGTCGTGGCTCCTTCCTCTTCCATGCCTCTCCTTGCCTTCCTGCCTGGCTCTGGTCTTCACAAGGAAGGCCACCCTGGCTGGCCAGCTCTGGGAAGCACAGGGCTGCAGCTGCATTCTCTCGAGGACACAACTTTCTTTACTCCGTCTCTTTTAAAAACACCTAAAATTACCCTATGATTTGAATATGTCATGCCTTCATGACTTTAGCAGTATTTTCTTATGCCAAATTTATTACATCTGCATCTCCTTTATAAGATTTAAGCTCCTCAAGTGCAGGAATTACATAGCTATAAACCCACCTTTGAGTCCTGTCCAGTCACCATTTTGAAAATGCAGAAATGTTAATGGTGGCAATAACACAGAAAGCATTATGCAGATTGACCTGGTCTTCCAGGAGAACCCAAATGAGCAAATCTTTCGGCAATCACGCACAGCTTGGTTCTCGCGGCGCCCCAGGGACCTGGAGAGCACTAAGCCTGTTGCTTTCCTTCCCTCTGTCCTGTGGAGCAAATCCAGCCACAGACTTGCCTTTGAAGTCAGCTGGAACACCATGCATGGGTGAGCTCCAGAGGCAAGAAAAGAAAACGCACATGTCGTTCTTAAGCAGAGGGACCGTGCTCTTTCCGTGTCTCTGTGCACACTTGGGTGCCCCGCTGACGTCGAGAGCCTGGCAACAAAGCAGGAGGAGAAGCTGGACTTATCAGTGTCCCACGAACGGACAATAGAGACAGCCACGGCAGAATGGACACTTTAAATTCCAGTGAAATCATCCTTTTTATTCCTTATCGAGAGACGCATAATCGCACATACAAAATTCTCTAGGGCTGTACAACAATTCCCTGAGAATGTCAAGCTCTTCTGCAAGTGGCATCCACTCTTCCACCAAGGTAGAAATAGCGCCTGGCGGACAGGCATTCAATTCTGGGCACAGATGCTTCTCGAAGTCTTTGCTGAAAAGGAGCCGTGCTCACGAGCGTGAGAGCGCCATCAGCAACTTCAGACAGAGAAGCACCAAGCGGCCCCCGCGGCACAGAGCCCTCCACGGCCACTCGAGGGCCTTCTCAGCCAGCGTCGCTGTGTGCGCAGCCACGTGGGCCCACGGCAGCTCCGGCATTGTCACTGCAGGATGAGTACCACGGGATGGCTCCCATCCCACACTCAGGGCTGAAATCCAACAGCACTTCGGAAACTCACTGAAGGTGCTATGTACATGCCTGTTGACCCTACCAGCCCTTCCTTAAAAACAAACTCAGCCGGGCGCGGGAGACGCAAGCCTATAATCCCAGCACTTTGGGAGGCTGAGGCAAGGGGACTGCCTGACCCCATGGGTTCCAGAACAGCCTGGGCAAATCGGCGAGACCTCATCTCTATAACTAAGAAAAAAATTAGCCGGGCATGGTAGCACATGCCTATAGTTCCAGCTATTTGGAAGGCTGAGGTGGAAGGATCGCCTGAGCCCAGCAGGTCGAGGCTGCAGTGGCCATGAGTGTGGCACTGCACTCCAGCCTGGGCGACGGAGTGAGACTCCAACTCAAAAAAAAAGAGAAAGAAAACAAACAGGCTCCACGTAACTCAAAGGACCAACAAGAGCACCTACCCCTCAGCAGCTCCCAGTGCTCTTGGGTGGATTGTGAACTGTGAACAGTGACAGTCATCTGTGAACTGTGGACAGTGACAGTACTAGCCTTAGAGCCCACGTGGAGTCTGCCTGAGGTGGGAGATGGTGACAGCCCTTCCCAAGGCGCGTGTCATAGCCCTTATTTCACAAAAGAAACTGCTTCTCAAAGGTACTGAGCAGTTTGTCCAGGGGAGTGATAGGGCTCAAATTTTAATCTAATTTGGTTGGGTTCACAGGCCCAGGCCCTTCCTGCCAGAAGGGTTGCAGCCTTTCCTAGGGCCCCGACGTGACATGAAAACGGAGACGTCAGCTGAGATCTCCAGGCACCACCACGCAGGGCGCCCGCATTCCCATGACCCTCTCTTCAGAGTGTATGAGCGAAAATTAGAGTGTCAGGCCCTGCCAAGGCTCTCGAGTCACAGGGCATAAACTCCCAGGAGAAATGGCTGAAATAAGACAGTTGATGTCGCCGAGAAGGAATGTCCCCTGAGCAGCAGAAACCCACTGATGACCCACACACCTGAAGGCCCAAGAGAGCCCTTGGCATTGCGGGGTGTTGACTGGCATGGTGCCGTGATCTCGAGTCTACATTTGACTATCTCAGGATGCAACCGGAAGCCGTTAATCAATATACCGTGGGAGCATGACTGGGCGAAGACCTAACGGGTGAAGAGCAATTTGTGCTGAAGTTACTGTGCCCTGAAGGGGGGCCTTGAGAGGGCCAGAGTGGGAGCAGGAGGTGGAGGCCTACTCCAAAGAGCGTTTGCTTCGGAAGCACAGCACCAGAACGATGTCGGAGACCTTCCACGGGAGGATCAGGCCAGAGAAAGTAAAACTGGTCATAAGTGAATCTGTAATTCAGTGAAACCTTGATTTTCTTTCCAACTATTTCCTGCCACCTACTCTGGCTCCTGAGTGCAACCATATGCCCTATTTCCTCGATGTATAATTCATGGGCTTTCCTGAGTTTTTTTTGTTTGTTTGTTTCTTTTTTCTTCAAATGGTGTGAGTCTAAATGTGTATTTTAAAAGCCAGGTCAGAAATACAGTCTCTAAGTACTTAATCTTCAAGTTTCAAATCATCCAGTGGAGGGTGGGCTGGGGAGGGGAAATACCCCACTAAAGAATCTCTCAGCCGGGCTCGGTGGCTCAGCCTGTAATCCCGCGCCTTTGGGAGGCTGAGGTGAGTGGATTGCCTGAGCCCGCGGGTTCGAGACCCGCCTGGGCAGCGAGACCTCATCTCTACAATAAATCAAAAAATCAGCCGGGCATGGTAGTGCATGCCTGTAATTCCAGCTACTCGGAAGGCTGAGGCGGAAGGATCGCCGGAGCCCAGCAGGTCGAGGCTGCGGTGGCCGGGAGCGGCCACTGCACTCCAGTCTGGGCGACAGAGTGAGACTCCAACTCAAAAAAAAAAAAAAAAAGAATCTCTCAACCCCCTCCTGGACACAGCGTGGAGTTCAGAGGTGACTTCTGCAAGGGGCTATCAAAGGAAGGGCCGCTTGAGGCAGACAATAGCAAGAGGAAGTCCTGGATGGCGCGCCAAGGGCAGTCCCAGGTCCCGGGAGAAGGTGAGCAGTGTCTCTGCGTCATTATCTGTTTAGGCAGCGATGGCGACCCTTGCCTCCCAGGACTCTGAGAACTGAGAGCTGTCACACCCTGCGGGAATGCTGCTTGCTATCTGTTCCCCAAGTGGGCTCACCCTTCTGACTGATGCTCTCCACGGGGTGTCTAGCAAAATCCCTTCACGTAATGGGAGACACAGGAGCCTTTCCCCTTTTACACCCCCAGTGCAAAGGCTCCGCCTTCCCCTACTCAGAGCACGCCATCCACTGGCCACCAGAGACATCTGCTAGGAAGGGTGTGTGCACTTCTACCCATCTTCCGTCCCCTGGGCAGAGAAGGTGGGCATAGTCAAAGTTTTTCTCCTGACAGCTATAAAATCCAAACTCCACGAGAGAAAACAAGAGAAAAATCAAGTCATCACTGGGCCTTTGCTTTTCAACATGCAGGTAGGTGAGGGCAGAACCATCAAGGATTTTAAAATAAAGTTTTACACTTTTTTTGGCTGGCTAATCTTTGACTTTTCTAGAAAATTATCATCAGCATGTATACAAAGTTGTTGTTTTCCCTTAAAATCCCAAAATTTTATATTTGAGATAGAAAGTGAGAATGGAACCAGTCCCAAAGCTCTTTGCTCACTTTTAGGTTTTATTTAGAAGAGTGTTTCTATCTGTGTGACTAAATGACATGATTTTCCTGCCAGAAGAAGGAAGCCACAGGCAGAGCTCAACACATCCAGGATGCTACAGACAGCTTTGAAAAGTTTTCCAACGCATAGAATGTGTTAGTTAACTGGTCTTCTTGAGCTAGGCGAAGAGGACGTTGACATATCTCAAAAGTCACACACAGAAGCAATGATGTTGTTAAAACATCTCAATTTACGTTTATGTCCAAACTTCAGAAGAACATTGCAAAATACAATCTGGGTGACAGTAAGCGCCGCTAGCTCTGCAGTCCCCACACACACACACACACACACACACACACACACACGCACGCACGCACGCACACGCACACACACACACGCGCACACGCACACATATACACATTTCATTATAAACCTTCAATGAAGTCAAGTATTTGCAAATTTTGAGGCGTTAAAGTAATTACCAACACATAGCATAGTTCATTTTTTAAAAAGTTCTCATGAAATAAAAACTTTGTGTTTTTGTTGCTGAAATCCATTGAACACTCTGAGATCCGTTTTCAAGATCAAACTTTTAGTCTGAAGAATCTCATTCTTGTTCTCACAACAAGTAATCTGAACCAATATTCAGAACCTAAAAGCTATACTTGATTGTTCGCCCTGCTTTCTACCTGTGAGAAAATAGCCTTTCCTGTCACCCTACTAAAGTATGATTGCTAAGAGTAATTTCATTATATTATTCAATTAGTTCTTTAAGGATTTTTTTTCTCTCCAATTACACGACGGTTGATGAGAGAAAGATATTTTCTCCTTTCACAAAGTCGCGATGCCTGTAGCAACACTGCCCAGATGAGATAATTAAGGAAAAAAAGCCAATTGGATGACTGAGTGAATGAATAGCTGAAAATCTTTCCAAATGTATAATAATCATGATTACCGAGGTCAAAGAGATACCATTTTACTTTAAAAGATCATATGCTATACCAACTTTTACCCAACTTGGAGTGGAAAAGAAATTCCCAAATCTTGTAGAAATTCTGGACTCTTTAACATATTTTGTTTTGTGGGAAAGAACCAGACGTTATTGGTCATACGTACCCAGATACCTTAGTGCAACGTATCCAACCACAAGATAATTCTGCCAAAGCGGTAAGTGACAGGAGAAGTTAAAAACGCTCACCAACATGAGAGTCAACCTGCACCTGGGTGAACCAAAGTGGCTTGGACTGCGTTGCACAGAATGAACAGAATGAAAGTGAGGACTGCTAAAATCTGGATTCAAATCTTTCCAGCGTTTTAAAAGCATCCGCCGTAAAATAAAACAGATCTCAGTCTTTTAAGGACAGTCTTCCTGCTGGATGCTACAGGTGAATCTTTCCTACACTATCTTCCCACTTGTCAAGACAATTTCCCTGGACTGAATATGTCTCCTGACCCCGTTTCGGAAGTGCACACCTTCTAGCTGACTTCTTTGACACTTGAAAGTCACACCATTCTCCGTATTTTTAAAATTAAAATTAAAAGCTGCTACCCTGAAGCCATTTCTGTAAATGCCACCAAGGGGAATTCCTTGTAAAGATCCACAGCATCATCATACAACACACCTAAAAATGGGAAGGCGCTACCCCTGCGTCCCTCTCTCATGTGCACATGTGAAGTCCACAGCCAACCAGTAAAACAGAGGACTCAAGAGACTGATGGTCAAATCATCTGACCCAAAGGACGCATTCACTTCGCATATTTAAAGCCTCTTCTTTATACTGGTACATGTAAACTGATATGCGATGGCCCCAAATTTATGTACTAGGGATTCAAGAAGGAGCCACAGGACTGACCGTCACAGTGTCAATTCGTTAATTCAGGGGGAAAAGCCTCCCACTGACTCAGCTGATAGGACAGCTGAAAAGTGATTTGAGTGAGCACTTGCCCACCACCTGCACATGCCAGCATGTTCCCGTGCCAGGCGCCCGTGCTGGGGACGGGCTTCACCTTGTACCCCGGGGCCAGCCAGGGCCCAGCCATCACACACTGTATCTCCGTGCCAATGTGCATGCCCAGAACCAGTGTCCAAATGAAAGGACACAGAAAGCGAGGGCACAGGGGAGCCAGCTCACGCGCTTCGTGTTCCTGACATCAGTGCTGCGTGTGGGAAGCCCTCTGGAAGGCTCGAGGACTGCCCGGCCACTGCAGCTACGACACAGGCTAGAGAAGGAGTCCTTGCTGCCTAACAAGGGGGCAGCCCAAGGCCTCATGGCCAAAGCCTCATGCTCACCAGCAGGCAGGGACTCCCGAGGCCGGGAGTGCCAGCACAACTTCTGCAGAAGTCCAAGTTGCGAACAACCTGCTGCGTTCTCTAGCTTGCTTAACCCAGGAAAATGAGTGCATGCTGCATATATATCACAGGGTAGTAATACTTACTGGAAGGAAGTCCGGTGTCTGTATCTGTGTGTACAAGTCTGGCTCAAATAGCCAGTGACATAATTCCACAGCAGAGAACAGACCGTCGCGGTTACCTTAAAAAACATTCACCTGAACTTTCCTATAGAGTAAAGTTTCTAGCTTAATAACTTGGTTTGAGAGCCCATAGAAATACAGACATATATATTTCCCTTGAGATGTCAAGACTACGCTTTTGAATACAATTGCGCAAAATCAAGTAAAATTAACCTCAGAGCTGCTTATTGATAGATTTGCACCAGGAGTTCGAATGTTGAATTTGGCTTTTATTGAAAATAAGAACCCAGCATGAAGCATTAACTAATAAAACCTTACGACAGTTGGCAATGGCGCCTTTTGGGGAATCGGGGGGTGGTCAGAAACGTTTATGATACTGAAATGTGTCCTAGGAAATAGAGATATAATCATACAAAATGTAAAGCAACAAAGTCAACTGGAGTTAATGGGATTGGGCGCCTGGATTGTGATGGGAAACACAGACACAACACAAGTGCACTTCAAGGTCCATTCTGTATCAAATGCATTCATGATGACAAAAGTGACATTTATTTCAGGAAGAGCCAAATGTATCGGAAAGGCACGACCATTGTGTATATCTATATATTCCTTGATGGAATCTCTGACCCTGACAGCAAGTCCTTCTCCAAGTCTTTCATGGCCCTGGGTCATGGCTTCGGGGTATCCCCTTCCCTTCCTCTGCCAGCTCTCCAGTGGCCGTTTCCGCCTTCTTGCCGCCTCCCACTTCCTGTGTGTGGACTGCACTCCCCAGGCACTGTGCTGGGCAGCAGGGCTGTCACTCCTGAGCCCCCCACCTTGTTACGTAGCTCCCTTAGTTCATTACTGGTTCACTGCGCTCTTGGGCCAACACGTCGGTTGGGCACATCCACAAACACAGACCCAGGAAAAATCGTGATTCATCACCTCGCCTCAAAGTACTCTGGTTGTGGCAAATGTCACATGACCAATGGAAATAAAACAGTTTTAGGGTTTTATTTCTCAGACAGGCTTCCTAAGCGCCATAGGCTTCGTCCCAGACATTGAAGGATGAAGGGCTTTGACAAAGCACTGGCTAGATTCTTCCAGTGCGGGGAAGATCAAAGAGGACGCAAGAGAAACTTCGTGGGGACAGCAGGTAGACCAGCCTGATGGTGGAGAAAATCCCTACTTAGAAACAGGCAATGAAGCAGGTGGAAAGAAAGACTGCAGCCAGATGGAAAGAGATCTGAAAAGACGTGACATTTTAAAACTGCATCCTATTGCTCCGGGGAGTTGCTGGACACAGAGGAAAGAACATAATAAATGTGCCAAAGTGGGCAGACACCTCTACTCCAAACGCAGAGGCTCGGGCAGCAGCGCCTGGGCTCTGAAGCCTGTTCGAGTACCTCGTGATGTGGGGTCTCTCGAACTGGCCCAGGACGTCAAGAGGCTCAACGATATGTCTTGAACGATAAGGGAAAAAGAGACTAGAGCCGGAAGGATCCAGGTGTCAAGGCATCTCAGCTTCTTACTAGAGCAGTGCTTGAGGAAGTAATTTAACTTCTCAAAACCTAAGTTTCCCCATCTGCACACAAGGATAGTGATACGACCCTTCTCAGAAGGAGATTGAGAAGATTAAATTTAGAACATGAAGGCAGGGCTTGGCACGATGTCCGGCACAGAGAAAGTAGATGTTAGCCATTAGCCATTGGAACTAAAAATCCCTTAAAGCGGTGCAAGAAGCAGTGGGAGGAAGCATAAAAACAATAAAACCGGTTTTAGTGCCTGCTGTGTTGCGGGTGTGAATAACAAGGTATTGAGACTTCCTAAACACCCATCAATAAGATAACTTCTTGAAGCCCATTCTGACCGTTTTGCCAATATAGTCTTCTAAATTGGTATATATGCCTACGATATATTTTAAGCCAAAGAGTAGACAGGAAAAATACAATTTCCAAAATGATATGGATTATGATGCGATTCACTGATGATGTGTGGTTAACTAGTGAGAATCCTATAATCTGCAAAATCAAGCAAATAATATTAAATACTGAATTAACAGTGACAAATTATGTCCCACAAGAATAGTGTCTGGCACTTGGTAGAAACTGAGTAAGCATTTGTTGAATGAATGAATAAACACTTTCTAAGTCCACATGGGAAGAGATTTTTAAAATAATTTATTTGATTTCCATGTTTCAACTTTTTGGCAGACTGGGCTCTTCTTCAAACATTTTCTGGAAATTCAGTATTTTTAGGATGTCTGCGGTAAACTACGCCAAACCTGTAGGACTGCGATCATTATCTATGCATCCTGTGTTCCTGACCTCCGAGGACCACCTCATCTCTCCCTCAGGAAACTGCTAGCCTCGCAGCGTACTTGCATTTGAGCTGGGAACTTAATCATCAGAAGAACACAGGAAATTCAAAGATGTGTAAATCACACGTTCCCTGTGCTCAAATAATGTCCAGTAGCATCAAGGACATAGAGGCACGGCTCAGAAATACGACCAAGGATGCAGGAAGGCTGGGTAGTCTCTACGGTACGGGACCTCCAAGTCTAGCAACTTTAGAAGGACTGAGGTTAAGACAAGCCTGTATAGGCCATCTCTTAAAAAAAGATTACAGACACCATTAAGCAAACACAATGTTCACATTTTAAAATCTGAACAAATTATTGGTGAGTGCTAGAATGGGTAATTACACTTTTTAGCATAACTTTTATTTTCTAAAGTCATTCTGGTATTCATTAAACAAAAGCTATCTGACTGACAGCAATGCAAATTAAAATCTGCCATTGCATCACAGAGATGATTAAATGCAAAACCCACAGATGAAACTTTACCATGTTTCCTTACCAACAAGCTAGAGCAGTAACTTGGGGTGACAGCTTCGTGGCTATCTAAGAGGGGCTCTGCAATAAATTTTCTAGATGAGGCTCTGCTTTGTGAAAAGTAAGCGAAGATAGCTGAAGGAAAGACTTCACTGAATTACTTTGGCAACATGCTGCTTCTAGAAAAATCCCTGCCCTCATATCAACTTCATGAACATTCCAAGGCCACCTCCAGTCTTTCAGCCATCCACAATGTCTAATGAAACATGTTGTAGCATTTCCTCCCCAAACTCAGGCAAAAAGTTCAGATAAATAGCTTCAAAGTCTATACAACTTTCTAGGTTAACAGAGTAGAACAATGGCACACCAAAAAGACAAAATGATAGAAGGCAGAAAAGAAACTACGAGTAACTAGTTGCTCTGTAGCCATGGCATATGAAAAGAAACACAACAAAAAGCAAGCCAACTTGGGAAAATTCAGTAAACACAGCAGGAGAAAAGAATAATTTAATTGAATACAAGAGCTTAGTTTTACTTTTATAAAAAATTACACTAATGGCATGTTAATTCAGCATTATTATATTCTGACTTTCAGTATACACTGTCATCAAGTTAATTGTGTAAAAAATTTTCTAATTAGCAGTTAGAACAATGCGGTTTGGAAGCTATCGGCTTTGTGTAACCTGCACAGAAAAACTGATGTAAGGATTTCATTTTGACTTACATGAAAATTGATCTAATGTGTCACAACTTTAGCTCCCACGGGATTTGATTCCTTAAAAGCTCTGTGATTAACTTTACTCGTGTGTACACCTGCAAGAATTGCATTGCGAAGACGCCCCTGGTAATACGAGCTGCAATCCTACTAAGTTTGTACGTCTGCACGCCCCTGCACAATAAAGACAGATATGTACATTCGGTTCCTATTTCTTAGTCTAATTTTAAATATCAGAGAACACATGACATCTAGAAAGCAGAGTTGAAACCAACTCTGTGACAGCGCTGTCACGCTACTCCTTGCTTCCTCGGCCTCCTCCGACTTGAATGCCTTCTTGTGTTTCTTCTTTAAACCAAAAACTGTCATATCGAATATTCCTCCTGCTAAGACACACCTAATTCTCCCAAGGAAGCCAGATTAAAGCAGGAGCAATCTGGAAACACTGTTTTATCTCAAGAGCTCAGTGCAATTGCTTCAGCCGAGATAAATGCATGAAGACTTTTCTGAAATAACTTTTACATAAGGATAAAATGATTTCTGTATAAGAAACAATTACCAGCCAACATTATTATCACCAGAAAATTGTAAGCTAGAATGAGCAATAAAAACATTGTATTTGGAATGAGATATTAGAGAATAGCTATTAAAACATTTCACTTGATTTCGATTACACCTTAAAATGAAAGTCATCAAAATGTCATTACAGGCCTTTTCCCCAGATTCTTCGGAGAGCGAATTTAATCATTTCAGGAAATTGAGCGCTCACCAACATTCACTTAAACCCTTCGAAATAACAGCAAAGCAAAACACAATGTGAAATTTATAAGACGTTTTATATGAAAATGTGTTCATATACGTGCAGAGATACATACCGGGGAGTCTCTGTCTCCAGACACCCAGACTTAAATATTTCTGGTGAGACGAGCCACTCTTAGGAATATGACCTGCGAGGAAACCTGAAGTAAGAAGCCCAGCAAAAGCCCACCAGCCGAGCTCCGGCAAGACCCCGGAGAGAGACAGCACTCCCGCATCGGGACTGTGATGCCTGCAAGACCAATTATTTGGAAATGACTTCCAGCCACAGTTATTACCTGTACAAGGAAGCACAGGACTTTAACTGCTGCTCAACCAAAGAAAGCTGAACGCCAGTCGAACGAGCGCAGTGACAATAATAAAGGCGGCAAGGCGTCCGTGGGTGTCCTTTCAGACAACCAGCACTTTGTGAAAAATCTTCGGGCTGGAAGAGACCTTGGGACATCAGCGGGCCCTGGCTCCTGACTTACTGGCTCTAGGGATGAAAGCTACAGCAAATAAAGGCCATGTTTACGGACCCCCAGAATGATCGTTTTCTCTAAAGAAATACAAAGCTGCTTATTTCCAAGGCCGGAAGGCTCCCCAGCACCTGGCTGCATTTCGCCAACAAAGCCGGCCCGTCTGCGGAAAACGCTCACACGCCAACGCTCGACGCTGTTCTCTCGAACCCTTGGATTGAGAAACCATTCCGGTTTCAAACCGCGCCCTTTAGAAGGCGGCTTTCTGGGGCTGCGGGCAGGAGGCGCACGACTCGGGCGACCCTCGCGCTGGAAAGCGCGGAGTTCACCTTTCGCCGGCGAGGATGGCCCTGCGGGAGCCCTCCTCCCGGAGCTGCTCAGCGCCGGCCCGCCTCGGAGAAAGCCGTCCGCACGTCGCTTGGCCCGAAACTCCCCACGCGGCCAGGCTCTCCGGGCAGCTGGGGGTCGGCGCCGGGAGGCCGCCGGCCGGCGGGCGCACGCGCCCCGGCCCCGGAGGCCGCGGGTCCAGGGCGGCGACGCGCCCCCGCGCGCGGCCCGGGGGGCGCCGGGCCCCACGGCGGCGGCGCGGGAGCGGAGGCCCGCCGCGCCGGGCCGCGTGCGGCGGGGACCGGCCCGGCCGCCGGCGGGCGGGGCGGGCGGGGCGGCCGGCCGGCGACCGCCCGGGGCCGCGCCGTCGGCCCCGCCAGCGCGAGGCGAGCGCGGCGGCGGGGGACGCCCGGCCCGCGCCGCCCCGCGCGCCCGGCGCCTCGCCCGGAGAGGCGGCTGCGTGCGAGCCCGCCCGGGGCCGTGCCCGCGGCGCGGAACGAAACGTCTTTCTGGGGAGACCGCGGGGTCGACTTGTGCGCGCGGATGAGTCGCCGGGCGCCATCGATCACCCGCAGACAAAGACGCGCCGCCGCGACGTGGGACGTGAATCGAGGCACAGGCTCCTCGGCGAGCGGGGCGGCCGGGTCCCCCAGCCGCGGAGGCGGAGGTCAGCCCGGCCGTGGCAACCGCCGGGGGCCGCGGGGCGGGGGCCCGGGAGGTCCTAGCAACCGGCCGGCGAGCGCAGACCCCTTTTCGTGTCCACTGGGCTGAGAGCCGAAATTAAAAGGATTAGATCGCCCCGCACCCATCACAAAAGGCGCCACAGTGAAAAAGTCATTTCCAGGCTTCCAGTCACACCACATAAATACCATTCTCCCCCGCCGTCATGAGCAACTTTCAGAGTAAATAGAATCTCCGCAGCTCGGCATTTCCATGACAATATGTCACAGGAAGCCCGAATGGGGCTCGTCCATGCCGCCGGGGAGGACACCACCTTCGCCGCGACTGCACATCCAGATGCGCTCCAGCCAGCCTCGCCCAGGCCAGGCGCCACCCCGGAGCACACACCGGGCTTTCAAAGGTGGGAACCGAAAGTTCGGGGTGCGCCTTCGAACGCCCGGACTCGCCCCCGCAGGCCCCCTTCGGTGCGGCTCGGAGAACGGGCCGCCGCGTAACCTCCCGAGGCCCTGCCCGGGACTCGTTTCTGTGACAAAGAATTCTCGGCTCCGCGGACCCTCGCCCCTTTGTCCCTGCGGCGATGTCTCGCCCTGAGTGTCTGCGGAGCTTTTCTGTGTGGCTTAAAACGAAAACACGCTTGCAGATTTCTCTCTGGCACGCGGCTCATTCATTATTTGCCATTTCCTCGAAAGTGTGAGGTTCTCCCCCAGCCACCGCCGCCCCGTCTACGGAGTTTCGGTCGTAGCTCTACTCACGGTGCTCGCGGCGACAGTGCAGTCCCGGCCGCGAAAAAAACTAAGGCTGAATCTCCAAAACCGCGCAGGCTTCCATCAACTATTGTGCATTTCACGTGAGGCAGGTTCAAAATAAGACAGTTAAACCCATGTGGAAAACACACCCGCATAATCGCGTCTCTTTGTGGCAGCTCACGTAGATATTACCATTTGAACTCCACAGGGAATCTCATTAATTTTTGAAACTCTCTGACCTCCATACAGTTGAGTGTGGAAATCATTACAAAAGGAAGAATGAAAGAGCATCCTTGAATTCTGCACGGCCATATGCTCTACGCTGCGCAAAACATTGCTCACTATCATCAAACAGAATTTTTTCCAGAGAGAAATTTAAACAGCCTGCTCGGTGTCACCAGACAGACAGAGGGAGCGGCTCCCCTCACCTCCGAGCACCCGCACACAAAGCCCAGAGCCGGGGTCTGCAGACGGCCCGGAGGTTGCCCTCCCGCCCGGAGGATGCCCCCCTGGAAAGAGCCCCTCTCCTGACCGCTCTCCGTCTCAGCGTCTCAGCCGCAAGGTGCAAGCATGCACAGACCGGGCGTCGGTGTTCTTACCTGGAATGTGTCCGAGGACGGTCTTGTCATTGCTGTCGGCTGTGCCCCTCTGGCCATCATGGAAACTGGCTTGGCGATGCTGTTGCCTGGTGCCACAGGTCCAGCCGTGGCACCCATCTCATCTGCCTGCACAGAACCTAGGAGGGACGGAAAGGGGGAAAGGATCGCGCCTGTGTGGGGCGGGGGGAGAGGGGGAGAGAGAGACCGAGAGGGAGGGAGGGAGAGAGGGAGAGGGAGAGAGAGAGGGGGAGAGATCAGAGACAGAGAGACAGGAGAGACAGAGAGGGGAGACCGCTGACTTGCGACTAAGAGCCTGAAACCTCCGTCCAAGTCAAGTCTGAACAGAAATGATCAAAGCTCTGTCCTTCATCGAGCGAGTAGGCAGATATTTTCTCTGCCCCGCCGAAAAGCGGGACTGTCACCAGGCTCTCACCAGGACAGAGGCAGCCTTCTCTGAGCGTGGTGATGCCCAGACGCCGGCAGAATACAGGTGCCTATTGTTCCGGAGACAGATATGTAGCCAGCCAGTCAGACTCTGACAGATCTCAGCAAACCAGCGAGCCTGCCTTCATTTTAACTCCTTCTTTCCTAGTGCTTTTTGGTCACACGCACAGGTCTTCTCATCGCCCGAGAAATAAATGGAGGCGATGCAGATGAATTCACGGCAGGGACTCATCCTGTCTCTTTTACAAAGAGGGACTTTTCCCTGCTGTTACTGAAATGCTGAATTTGATGCAAATATCTTATTTTTCTGGGAATAAATGAAGCATTGGATGGCACAGGGAAGACTTAGCAAGTATAAGGAAACCTTGACATTCAAGATGAACGGTGCAGCCAGTTTAAAAAGGAGGAGATAAATAAGGGTTATCCAACGCCCCCCCCAAGTGTCAGTATATATACACCAACATGAGCGGGGTCGCCCAGAGCCAAAGGGGTCCCAACCTTCTGCATAGGGGCGTGGCACACTGAAAACCTTCTGCACAAAAAGCCACCCTGTAGACCTGCTTCCCTGGAGGCTGGAGGCTTTCTGACCCCTCTTTCTCCAGAACTCACTGCTTTCTCAAACACCCCCAAAACATCCCCATCCTTAGTTCTGCACCAAGTGTCTCAATTATGTCTAAGGTAGTAACACAAACACAAGGAAGGTCAGAGAAAAATCACCCGCTCTTCATTCTCCCTGATGGATTCTGAGCTCCAGAGGGTGCATTCGATTCTTTAAATCCCAGGACTTGAATGATGGCAGTGAGTTTCTAACTTTCATCTTTGTGTGTTAATTGAATAATTTTCTTTCAAGGAGCAAAAGAAGACAAAATGCCTTGCATTTCTTGTTTGGCAATAATAGAAAGCAGAAAACTGAAAAACAAAAAAGGAGCTTTGTCATTTAGTTAAAACAAGAGCTGGAGTTGTCCCCCCCCTGAGGACTTAACACACAGGCTCTTCAATTTTTTTTGTTTTTGAATAAACTCCAGTTCTCGTTAATTGTTACCACTCACCCTGGAAACCTATTCTGGTATAGTGGGTGTGCTGCAAACATAGAAAATTGTTATGAATGCCTCCGTAAGGTTCACACCGAGGAGTCACTTTACCAAGTCAGAGTGTAAACAGTCGGTGGTATGGAGTTCAGTTTGGGGCTGCTGGTGGCAACGAGACGGGTGGAACATAACTTGCACAGCCTAGCAGTGTCTTCCCTGGATCTAGGGCTGACTGTATTTACTTTTTTAAAAGAAGAAAATTAGAGATTGCGTCATGATGTTTCAAACACACACACACACACACACACACACACACACACACACACGAAAATACAGTTGTCCCCTGTCACGCCATCTTCTGTCCTAACCCCAGCATTTTGAAACCATTTCAAGTTGTGCTAATTTAACCAGGACTCGGAGCAATTAATAAAGGCCTTAGAAACTCTTTCAGAAGTTAAAATTGCTCGACTTGCTGACTCTGAAAAGGCTGCCTTGTGGTTGGAGCTCAGGGAGAGCTTCTATTGTGCTCCGAAGGGAAAGGATGTCCAAAGACTTCACCGGAGCCAGGAGAAAGTATCTGGCGTTTCCTGTGGGACTCATCTAAACTGTAAGCCGGGAGCAAGCAAGCCTGCAGCCTGGCAGCTGGTTTCTTCGACGTGGAATGAACTGATGTTTTCCAGACCCATTTTAGAGAACACATCTGTCTTTATAAGCTTAAGGGACAACCTTACTTCTCATGATTCTCTCAATGGCAAGGTCGCAGAAGCCCACCCGAGGTGGGACAGCAGGGTGGGCAACAGGTGCGCTCAGGGAGGCTCCCACACGAAACGCCTGTGACACTCCGAGCTTCAGGAGGGGCGTGGGGCTCGGGCTCCCAAGCATGGGAGAAGACTGCCGTGTAAGGACCTTTAATTTGAGTGCTGCCTGGCCCCGTCCAGACGTTATTGTCGCTACGCTTTTTTTTCCTTTCTTTCCATCTTCCTGTCCCACTTCTGCTGTCTTCAGAAAACCAGGCTTGGTGTGCCAAACCGATTTTAAATATTCAGCTCCTGATGTGTTTGGAGAGGGCCAGCCCTCAGCGTTCAGAGGGATGTGAAGGTGGCTGGCTGTCAACGAGGGTCATGGGCTCATGGGACACGTCAGACCATGGGCGTGTGTGTAAAGGAGTATGGACACTTGCACAAGACACACATTTCGTATGCTTCCTGAGTGTGCAAAACAGTCGTCTTTTCTCGCAAGTCCCTGCTAACATCCCTATCCCTAGAACCCCGAGGTCTGTCACACAGATCTGAGTTTACAGCACAGCGCTTGCCAAGTAATTCATGTCAAACAAGAGTCCAGCATGAAATGCCAACTGCTTCTCGAAAGGAGCTAAGCCCACACACCTGTTTCCTGTGCTGGGTTTTCAAGGAAAGCACAGCAGACGAGACCCCTCGCTCACAGAGGATGGGACGGGTGTGGTCCCCAGACTCCGCATGGGTGCCTGTCCCTTTTCATCCACTTTGCTTGACCCGAGAGACCTAGAGTCAGGTTTCCCAGAAGTGTGAAAGGACAACCCAGCATCCTCTTTATATGTCAGGATATTCTGGGTTTTGTAACTTTCTTAGTTCACACTGCAGACATGTTCAGTTATTCGTTCACACAATAAGCCTCATGCCATTGTCGCTTTTGAGGGGCTCTCTGGGATTGCAGGAAGTAACCCAACACCAGCAAAGTCAGAAACACACATCCACCAAACTAAACACTGTCCAAGTACTCCAAACAGCTATCGCTCTCTAGAAGACCTCTGTGCATAATCTACAAATGGCTTAGTTGGCATGTTAAAATTATAATTAAAAGTCTCCATCTTTTCTCCACTGGCCAATTTCAGATTAGAGAGTCAATGCTGGTTTGCCATGAAGGCTCACGAGGAACTGAGATTTCTGACAGCCGCAGGTTAGAAATGAATGACCGCGGGGCAAGGTATGGCCAGTAGAAACAAAACGGCACAAACTTGTGCCACTCCTGAGACCTCTCAGCCCGTGAACGTGCAGTGCCACGAAGGGACTTCCTGGTAACTCTGTCCCACACAGCTTCACTTGCTGGGAGTTGGAGAGAGGTGGGCAGGAGAGGTGAGTTTTTTGCAGAGTGCCAGCAGAAAGTGTTCATGCAATTACATTCAGAACTGAAAACTTAAAACAATCTGATCACGCAATTTGGCTAATTAGAAGATGCATCGGGCAATACAAACGAAGGTGTTGACCTGCCAATACTCAAGATTCGAAATATGGGAAAATGTTAGTTGAGTTTCCATTGAATTCCTAAGTGAAAACACTATTTCTGAGAGTGCCGTTCTGAAAAGTCGTGGGAAATTTAATGGGAAAGATTAGGCAATACTTCACATCCTAATGACTGCAATAGTTTATAGTATGGACATTTGATAATTAATAGAAGGGAAAGTATAAATTCTTCCTAAAAGCCCTTTCACTGCAGCACAATAACTCATGCTTTATAGAGTCTACCTGATTAATTTCCTGACACAGCTTACATTTGATATATATTTGGTTTTAGGAAAACTCAATGAAGTATTTTACTCGTCAGTTAGCAAGCAATCAGATATTCTGCGGTATCGGTAGAGTGTTTTGCCTTCCTTATTCAAAAACAGCTGCTGGAAGTCAACTCTGAGAACAAGTACCCCAAGAACAGAATGTTAGTATTTTTAACAGCAACAATAAAAAAAAGCGTTCGTATTGTTATGTAAAGAAAACAATATATGTTTCCATAAATGTGTCTGTAAATGCCTTAAGTAGTCTGAGACTTGCAGCACAAATAAAAATAATAATAATAATAACATGCAGCTGATTGATGAGAGTTGATAGCTAACTCAAAAGCATTTCATAGAAATTGGGAAACTCCCAAAAGGTAATTAAGCAGAAATATTGATAAAGATTTCCCTACATTGACTTTATACCGCATTTTGTTAAAAACCACAGATTTCTATTTCTTTCGAGACTTGCAGTCTTGGAGTTTTTCTTAGTGGGCATATATTGTTGTACATCCAGGTCTTTGGTGAAATCAGACCTGCCCGGCTTCTCCCACAGTTGACTCCAGAGCTTTGTGGAGATTGGCCGAGCTTCGGTGCCAGCACTCCTTTCCAGGCCTCTGTCACATGCTGTTTCCCCACCCAACTCTTTTGATAAACGTCAGGATAAAGCATGATTTATTAATATAGCCATTATACTCCTGACCTCAAACGTTATTGGACCTTTCCCTAGCTACTGCTATTTAAGAAATTCTTTAAAAACAAATTTAATCTCCTTCCACCCAGTCAAGTTTTTCTCCACAGATAATTGGCTTGCATTATATGCACAAAAAGCATCGGTGCAGTCAGCATGGATGAGGCATTGAAATATTTTCAAATGAAAGTATGCTTGTTTTAAGTTTGGGTGCCCAAATGCACACTTGCATTTGATTCTGAAGAGCTGATCAATGGCACTCTTGCTAAGAGAAAGCACAGTGGACATTGTGATGGTCACTTCAGTACCAGTCCTCAGTACTAGCAGAAGTCCTGCAAAGTGAGCGCTGCAGGTTGTCCTATCCTGTTATTTTAAACAAGGACTTATTGAAAAGCATTGGATTCTCCTTACTGATTGTGCTGAAGTTTTGCGTACTCACTACTAGAACACACCTGTTTATTTTCTGATCTTTATCCTAATCATGGACACAAAAGCCCTTTTGGGATTTATAGAACTTTTCTCAGGATATTATTGTCATCCAAAGCGTGTTTGAGATGCGAGTGCAGAATCGCTAATTGTTCATAAGTACCTTGAAACATTACATTAGCAATGTTTATAATTGACTAAATACAGCATGAGGATATGAAATCGATTGCCATGCACATCAACCTGTGACATTTCAGCGCATTGCAACCACAGTACACTTGCCACAAACTTGTATAAAACCCACGTTCCTATTGCCTGAAAGTCTCGAGAAGTAGTATTTGATTGTAAACACTGGCGAAATAGCAGTCTAGGATATGAAACCGGTCTACTCACTTGAATATTCATCTTCTTTGAATTGAGACACTGTTCTCAAATGTGAAGGATTTCACATCTGAGAACTTTTCAGTGTGCCCGGACCCCACAGCCCCGGTTCCACATGTGAGCTATTCTCAAGCATGGAGCCCAGGCTCAGTAACGGTGCGACTGCCTCATAAAAGCCACTTACTTCTGAGAACTGAAGTTCGGAAACTCCTTCCTTCGCACAGGTGGCTGCGGCCGCCCATGGTCAGGGTCGATTCATCGGAGTTTGAGAGTCAGAGTCGCCTGCATTTCTTCCTCCAGGCCCAAGGTGGTGAAGTGGGACTGGCTTCTCCGGGAAATTTGCTCGCTTTTGGATTGGAAGAAGAGGTTTAGCAGTTTTCAATTCGAGATCAAAAGCGGATGTGTCACGGGGCAAAACATAGTTTTCTGAGTAAAATTTGGGTCTGAGATCTGCTCCCTTTCTGAAGGAAAAACAAAGCAAAACACAGGTCATCACAAGTCCACGTACCTGATTCTGGCAAGTCACTGCGACTTGAAAGAAAAAGACAATCAAAGGAGAAAGGAAAGGAAACCTTCTAAGCAAATCAGCTTCTTCTCGGGTCTGCGCCACCCCGAGCCCAGATCGCCACCTGCCCGCGACCCGGCGGCCCCCTGCGGGGCCGGCTCTGTTTTGAGCAGACAGCACTCAAGGAAGCGAAGGTCAGGCGGCATCGAGTTGGCATTTGCGGTGATAACAAATCAGAAATGATAGCATCACAGAGATTTATGAATTTTTTACCCCTGCAGTCACAAACATCAGACGTTTACTTTATAAAGAGAGCTTTTAGATCCTTCCTGCAGTTTCCATAGTGATTTCATTTTTTCCCTTTTATCACAGATTGGCTGAAGGGCTGCTACTCTTTGTGAGTTAAAAGGCTTGTGCTACCAACTGTCGATATAAAAGGTAGCTGAGGCAGAGACGCAATATATACTGCCAAAAGCATTGAAATAGAGAGAGACATGACGGTGAAAGATTCCAGAGGAATTTTTTGTTTTTCTATATCAGTGTGATAGTACAGGAGAAAATAATTTTGCCTGAATTCTCATAATTACTTTGAGTTAAATGTAGTTATATTTTACGCTGTGTACCATACTTATATTAAAACACTCATCACACAAAACATAATCCTTCATAAAAGGCTTTAATATAGCTTACACTGTTCCAAGTGTCTGGGCTTGTTAAACATAAAAGTTCATTATGAAAACATTTTCAGTTCAGTAACTTCAGTTTCAGCTGAAATGTTTATTCCAGTGTTTATTCTTCCTTTCTTATCTCTCGGAGTATTCAACTTCATTTTTTTTCTGTGAAGAAAAAGTGCACTGTATTTTCAAACTAAGCCAGGCTATTTGTAGCCAAACAGTGAAAACCTGTGGAAGGAGCCCACATGTTCCAGCTAGCAGTTAATAAAGCGAGGGCTAGGTTCTTAACTTAGTTCTTCCTTGTTCTATGTGGGTCTTCTCCTCATTAAAATTGAGCATTCAAATGAATTTTAAATGTTAGACTGGTTTTTCTTCCAACTCTCATATTTTTAATAACATTGGCACTTGAATAATCCCAGTCATAGGTTGCTATAATCCTAAGAGAAATGTCTGCTCTCTAACTACTTATTAAATATATTGCAGTATTGTCACAGTACTTAGATGTATTGCAAATAAACTTTTAGCTCAATATGGCTCTTTTTGAGACTGTGAGGAGAATAACACCGTTGCCGAATCCTACTGCAGTTCATGTTATTTCTGTATCTAGTTGGCCAAAGTACCTAAGGCTTCCACACCTGTGGAGTCAACCAATGGTGAATTCAAAATGCTTTTTAAAAATACAAATAAAAATAATACAAATTTTAAAAAAACAACGCAGTATAACAACTATCTAGACAGCATTCACACTGCATTGGGGTGATGCTTAATCTAGAGGTGACTTAAACGGAGGGCGTGCCCAGGTTGCATTCAAACACTCCACCATTTTAAACCCAGGTCTTGCGCACCCTCACATGTTGCCATCCATGGATCCGGAAACCAGTCTTTTGCAGTACCAAGGATAATCGTGTTCAACTACTGAAGGGGCAATACATGTACAAATATTGTCATTTCAGAAAAAGAATACCCTTATGAAAGTAGTTAAAATGGAAATTTGACCCTTGAACAATGTGGAGATTAACTTCTGATTCCCCAAAACCTTCATTACCAATGGTCTACTGTCGGCCAAAGCCCTACCAATGGCATAAATAGTTGATTAACATATAGTTTGTATGTTATATATCTTGTGTTCTTATGATAAAGTGAGGGGAAAAGAAACTACTAAGAATAATTATACGAAACAGAAAAGACATCTACTATGTATCAAGTGGAAGTAGGTTATCTTGAGCGTCCTCCCCTTCACTGTCTTTGCATTGAGTAGCTGAGGAAGAGGAGAAAGGGAGGGATTGATCTTGCCATCTCATGGTGACAGAGGCGGATGAAAGTCTGCATATAATTGATTGTGCACAGTTCAAATCCACGTTGCTCAAGGGCCAACAGTAATACATTCTTATATATTTCATATGAAAATCCTCCAATTTCTATAAATATATAGAAGTCTATGGGCTCTGCCCTACGGTTATTTCAGCATATACTTTATTCATCTCATATTTTCTTTTTATTCGAATTTCAAAAGAACATAGAGTCTAAGTAGGCTAGCTATTTCTGAATTTTTACTGGGTTAACGAAATTATGCACCATAGTAAGAGTCGTTCTTCTCCTTTTCATCCCACTTTCATCAAGGGGGAAAAAAAGCAATGCCATGGCTTTTGAAAGATAAGGTATGAATTGACCTATATGGTGAGAATTCCAAGAGATGGTGGGATAGGTAGACATAGGATGAGGACACTATTTTGGTTACACTCTTTGATACTCAAGTCAGGGAATAGAGATTCCATTGACTCACCTTGGTGAATGGTACAGTAAGTATAAGAAAACAGAAAGTAATCACTAACATGGAAATCTCACTTCCATCTACAGAATTCTGCTTCTGAATTGCACAGAGACTCAAACGGGAGTCAAGGAAGCATGGATACCTTGTCTGCTAGAATTAACAAATTCAGTCATTGAGCAAATTCTTACACATACCACATGCCAGACACTTTGGATGTTAGCTGTATCTCCATTTGTGAACAAGAGACATGTTCTTTGCCTTCATGGATCTTTCAGTCTAAAAAGGAAGTAAGGAAAAAAAATAAGTAGCAAGCAAATAAAAGGCATAATTGTGTTAAGAAAAACAGCAGTGTCTTCGAGAGAACCATTTTTAATCTGATACCTGAGTAATGAAGAGATGGCTGCCACCCACAGACTGTGTGGGAAGAGTTTTTCAGACACAGCAAGATCATTCTGTGTCTGAAGAAGTACAGGAAGGCCAGTGTGGGTGCATCAAGGTGCATGAGGGTGATGGCAGCCCCAGACTTGGACAAGGCATAGACGGTTGTTTCAGTCCATTTAGTTCTAAGCATAAGGGAAGATCACTGAAGAGTTTTAACCAGAAGAGGGACATGATCAAATTTTATTTTTAAAGATCATTCTGGATGCCACGTGCAAAATAGATCGGAACAAGACGAATGTAGAAACAAGGAAATGAATTAGGAAATTACCGTAGAGACACAGTAAGAGATGCTAATGGCCTGGACTAGGGAAATGCTGTCAAGAGGAGACAAGGAAGATGGATTCACATAGACAGTGGAGGTAGAGTTGTTGGCCTATGGAGATGGATGGGCTGTGGGTGGTAAGCCAGAAGAAAGGGCCAACATAGGATGAGGACACTGTGTTAACGAAATTATGCACCATAGTAAGAATTATTCTTCTCCTGATTCCCAGGTCCTTGTGAGGCAGTGAGGGAGGGGAGTATGAAACACAAAGGACAGGAAACATTTGTCAGAATGGAAAGAGCACAACTTTAGCACTAGATTTATTCGATTTTAGGCATCCATAGGTGTCTCAGGGATATGGTCTGGGTTGGAGACCTACATTTGTGAGTTGCCAGTCTGTGTGTGTGTGTGTGTGTGTGTGTGTGTGTGTGGTGTGTCATTTAAAGTTATTTCCTTCTTTCTCTAAAAAAAAAATTACATAGGAAAAGCCTGTACAAAAAAGAAGAAAATGAGTCCTAAGCTGGAAATCTAGGAACTTTCATCATTTAAAGTTCTGGTAAAAAGAGGGATTGAGAAACAACCAAAGGTGTAAGGAGAAAATAAAGAGACTGAGGTGCCTCCAATGCTCAGGAAAGAGGTGATTTCAGAAAGAAGAGAATGGTCAAGTACGCAGAGTACAGCCACGACGAGGTCAAGCAAGACAAGACTAGAAAAGAGCATTGGACGTTAAGTTAAAGGAGTTCACTGTGCCATCATGATATGCTGGAGGTCAGAGCTACAGCAGAAGGAGTTGAAGGATGACTGGAAAGAAAGGAAGTGGAGTTTGGACAAGTCATTGCAAAGTTTGATCATGAAAGGAAACAAAAGATCTAGAAGTTGTTGGGAAGGTGATGAGTTCAAAGAATGTTTATCTTTATTTTTGTTAATATAGATAATTGTGGAATGTGTTAACAATGATAAGATTAATCAATCCATAAAGAAGGGTTTAATTACTGAAGAGATAGAGAAAATGATGGAATGCTGAAGTCCTAGACAAGGCAAGAAGGCATGGGACTTACAGCAAAAGTTAGAGGATTGATCTTTGCTAGAGGAAGGGACATTTCCTCCATTGTAATGGGAGAGAAGAAAGACAAGATGGACGAAAGTCAGGTGGGTGTGCAGATTTGGGGAAGGGAAGTGAGTTCTTGATAATCAAAAACTCCTATTATTTAAATGAAGTGTGAGCCACCACAGTGATTAACAAGGGGAAAAGAGAGAAGGGAAATATAAAATGTGTCATCTTGAATTAAAGAAAAATTATTCATGACACTTGTAAAATATGGCAAGGAAGACTTTATTTACCAGAGCATCCAAATTGGAAAAGAAGAAGTAAAATTATCTTTGTTTGCAGATAACATAAACTTATTTTTAGAAAATCCTAAAGACTCCACCAAAAGCAACTTAGGACTTGCCCTAGGACTGACAAATACATTTGATGAAATTGCAAGACACACAAAAATTAGTAGCATTTCTATGCACTAACAGTGATCAATCTGAAAAAGAAATCAAGAAATTAATCTCTTTTACAATAACTAACTCCCCAACAAAAAATGCTTAGGGACAAATTTGACCAAAGAAGTAAAACAAAACAAAACAAAAATTGAAACTTCAAGGAAAACTATAAAACACTGATGAAAAAAATTAAAGAGTACACATAAAAATGGAAAGATATCCCATGTTCATGGATTGGAAGAATCAATATTGTTTAAATATCTATACTGCTCAAAATGATCTACAGATTAAACACAATTCTTATCAAAATGCCAATGACATTTTTCTCAGAAATAAAAGAACAACAATCCTAAAATGTGTATGAAGCCACAAAAGACTCTGAATTACTAAAGTAATCTTAAACAAAAACAATAAAGCTGTGGGCATCACACTACCTGATTGCAAATTGGACTAAAAAAAACTATGGTAACCGAAACAGCATGGTACTAGCATAAAAACACTACGAACAATTGAATAGAATACAGAACCCAGAAATAAGTCCAGCACTTACAACCAACTCATTTTTTATAAAGGTGCCAAAACCATACACTGGGAAAAGAACAGTCTCTTTAATAAATTGTGCTGGTTAAACTGAACACAATGGAATACTATTTAGCCATAAAAAGAATGAAGCCTTGTCATTTGCAATAAGATGGATGGAACTGGAGATCATTACATTAAGTGAAATAAGCTAGAAACAGAAACTTCAATGCCCCATGTACTCACCCACGTGGAGAAAAAAAAAGAGCAGCAAAGGAGACAGAGTTAAATGGTGGTTACTAGAGGCTGGAAAGGAAAGCTGCGGGGGAGGGAGAGTGAAGAGGAGTTGGCTGATGGGTGCAAACATAGAGTTAAATATGAGAAATAAATTCTGGTATTCAAAAGGACAACTGGGAAATTGCAGTTAACAATTATTCTACACTGCTGGTGGGAATGCAAATCAACACAACCTCTTTGGAAGACAGTGTGGCGATTTCTGAAAGAACTAGAAATTGACCTTCTATATGACCCAGAAATTCCCATATTGGGAATATACCTGGAAGAACTCAAATCATTCTGCAAATAAGATACCTGCACACGTATGTTTGTTACAGCTCTATTCACAATAGCAAAAACATGGAACCAATCATGTTGCCCACTGAAGCTGGACTGGATAAAGAAAATGTGGTACATATACACGATGGAATATTATGCAGCCCTCAAGAAAGACAAACATATGGACTTTTCAGCAACTTGGATGGATGTGGAGTTGATCATACTCAGTGATCTATCACAGAAACAAAGAGCAAATTCCATATGTTCTCACTCATAAATGGACCTTGAACAATTATAACGCTACACGAAAGTGATTGGCAGTAGTGGGAAACTGTCAGGGAAGTGGAGGTGGGATTGATTGTTGGAGGAAACTGCCTGGGGAGGGAGGGGCACACCTCATCAACAAGGGTACCTGCATGATCAATGCTTATATACCTAACCCTGAAATACACCCCACATCTTTATAATAAAAATTTTTAAAAAATAACAGCTAAGCATAGCTAAAAGAGAGAATTTGGAATGTTTCCAATACAAATAAAAGGTAAATGTTTGAAGTGATGAATATCCCAATTACCCTGACTTAATCTTTTTTTTTTTTTTTTTGAGTTGGAGTCTCACTCTGCCGCCCAGACTGGAGTGCAGTGGCCACTCCCGGCCACCTCAGCCTCAACCTGCTGGGCTCCGGCGATCCTTCCGCCTCAGCCTTCCGAGTAGCCGGAGTTACAGGCGTGCTACCACGCCCAGCTAATTTTTTTATTTTATTGTAGAGATGAGGTCTCGCCTGCCCAGGCGAGTCTCGAACCCGCGGGCTCAGGCAATCCACTCACCTCAGCATCCCAAAGGCGCGGGATTACAGGCTGAGCCACCGAGCCCGGCTACCCTGACTTAATCTTTACACATTACATATAGGTATCAAAATATCACACGCACCCCCAGAAGATGTTTAATTATTATATGTAAGTTAAAAAATAAATAAAATAGCAGAAAACTTAGAGAGAGAGAGAGAGAGAGAGAGAGAGAGAGACTACGCAACAGGGGAGTTTGCAGCAGGGAGAGAGATCAGCTCAGCTCCAAACTCAACACGGTGAGTGAGATTTCCAGCCACGTGGCAAGGTAGATGTCAGGGAGTAGAAAATCGCTAGGGGAAACATCGGGCAGGGGAGATTCTGTCTAGAATAACTTGGCAGGAGTCTTGCTGAAGACAGGCCTTATCAGATGTGCGTATGAGGAATGTGATTGGATATCGAGCGTCATCAAATACCCAGGATCCCAGGATGGGGGATTTCCTTTAAACTGATTCAGCAGGATTCTTGCTAAAATTAAGGAGCAGGTCAAGAGCAGAGTCCAAGTTCAGCATCTACTTGCAAAAGTTTCCAGAGAAGCCTGCCTTGAGTTTGGTAAAAGGGAGACTTTGTTACTTATGAGAGGGGACCTTTGGGAGGGTGGGCCTCTCGTAACACAAGCTTTCCCCCACTAGATAAGTGCTCTAGGAGCCCATCGGTATCAGTGTGCCAGCTAGTGATGTGAGAGATGACTTGCAGATGGAATGTCCCAAGTCGTGGCAAACAGGTGATGGTTCTTCCATCACGAAGATGCACCTCCCGACACCACAATGAGTGTTCAGCAATTTTTGATCCCAAAAATATGAATCCTAAGCCTCACACTGCCAATTCACTGGATCTCACCCAGAGCAACCTTTTTGTTGTTGTTTCTGGATAAAAACTGTCTCTAAAGGGAAATGTTTTGCCGATGTGGAAGAGGTGAAACCAAATAATGGCAGAAACACTAAAAGGCATCAAAATGGGTGAGTTCAAAAACTGCTTTGAGCAGTGGAAAAAGCATCTAGATAGGTGTACTGCATCAAAAGCAGAGTGCTTTGAAGGTGACTGAAGTTTAAACATGTAAGAATAAATACAGAGTTTTTATAAATAAATTCCATGTTTTTGTGTGTCCTCCCTTACATAAAGAAGAAATATGAGCTTACTAGGTAAAAGTAGGATTGTTAGGCAGGTTTTAGTGCCCATTTAAGGTTCATAATATTAAATTTAAAATGAAACAAAATTCTGGATGCATGTTTCACTTTTTTCCCAATAAAGTTTAACCGCTTGATTTGAGAAGGCACCAGCCTGGGCTTTGCCAACAAAAGCAGCAGAGGGAACCAGATAACATAAATTGGGAACATTTGCTGGACTGCTGTTACATTAATGGACCGTGGAATCCTGTCTTGGGAAAGAGGGAAGAGGAGCTTTCTCTCTCTTCTCAGAAAGAAGAACGGTTGGGAAGATGTCTCTGGACTCTAGTTCTTGACAAGGCTAGAGATTCTGTAAATGAAGAGTCAAGATGGAAGGATGGGTGATGTCAAAATGATAATTTGAAACAGAGATCTCAGAGAAAGTCAAGATGGTGACTGAACCAGTAGGAGTGTGAAAGTCTATGCAAGGGCGGGTGTCCATAAAGACAGTCTGCGTGAGTGGGTGAGTGCAACTGGATGAGTGAAAGTCCGTCTGAGGAGAGACTTGGAATCAAGCACCAGGGATCCCCTCCTGAGGTGGCTGCAACCTACCACTGCCCTGAGATTGGAACACCCAGCATTCAAGATCATTAGCCACTCTTGGGAGTCTCTTGGGAGGAGGCAGTAGAGGTCAGCTGCTCTTCAGTGCCTGACACTACCCATGCCACCATCCATGGCAGCAGGCTGGGTACTGGCAGAGGGAACCATGGAGAGGGCACCGAGAGGACATTAGGAGCTAAACCCCGTTGCCAACAAGGAGACACTGAACCACCACAGCTTCTAAGGAAACTAAAAAAAGATATTGACTCCAACACTATTATAGCTGGGGACTTAAGTACCCCCACTAACAACCCTAGATAGATTATTGAGACAAAAAATCAGCAAAGAGACCCAGAACCTCAACTTGACACTTAAACAAATGAACTTAATAGATACCTACAGTACCCTCCACCCAATAACCACAGAATATACGTTCTACTCATCACCACATGGAATGTACTCCAAGATCGACCACGTCCTTGGCCGTAAATCAAGCACAAACAAATTCCATAAGATCAAAATACTGCCACGCACCTTCTCAGACCACAGTGGAATAAAAATATATATCAACACCAACAAAGCTACCCCAAAACCCACAAGGACGTGGACACTAAACAGTATGATGCTAAACAACTCCTGAGTCAATACAGAAATGAAACAAATTAAAAGATTTCTGAAAAAAATGAAAAAAGTCACATCTTAGCAAAACCTCTGGGATGCCATGAAAGCAGTATTGAGAGGGAAACTCACATCAAGGAAACAGAAAGATCACAAGTTAATAGCCTGACACATCATCTAAGGGAGCTGGAAAGACAAGACCACAAAAACTCTAACTTCAGCAGAAGAATCCAGATAACCAAAGTAAAAGCCCAAATACAGGACACAGAAGAAAAAAATGTTGTAGAAAAAAATCAGCAAAACAAAAAACTGATTCTTGAAAGGATAAACAAGATTGATAGACCCCTAGCAAGATTGACCAAGAAGAAGAGAGAAAAAGTCCAAATAAACACAATCAGAAAGGCAAAAGATCAAATCACAACAGAACCTGAAGAAATACAAAAGATTATTAGAGATTTTTATGCACAACCTTACGGAAACAAGCTCGAAAACCTAAATGAATTGGAGGTCTTTCTGACATCATACAACCTTACAAGTTTGAAACAAGAAGAAATTGAGACATTAAATAGAACAATAGCAACCTAGGACTCTGTTATAAGAAAACTACCCACAAAAACAAGTCCTGGACCAGACTGCTTTCCAGCAGAGTTCTACAAAACATACAAGGAGGAGCTGATACCAATCCTACTGAAAGTATTCCAAGCAATCAAGAAAGAGGGAACTCTCTCCAAATCATTTTATAAAGCTAACATCACACTGACACCCAAACCAGGTAGAGATCCAACAAAAAAAGAGAACTACAGGCCCATATCCCTGTTGAACATAGATGCAAAAATGCTCAATAAGATTCTAGCAAATTGAGCCAGGCTCAGTGGCTCAGCCTGTAATCCTGTGCCTTGGGAGGCTGAGGTGAGTGGATTGCCTGAGCTCGCAGGTTGAGACCCGCCTGGGCAACTTGGTGAGACCTCATCTCTACAATAAATCAAAATGAGCTGGGCATGGTAGCGCGCACCTGTAGTTCCAGCTACTTGGAAGGCTGAGGCGGAAGGATCGCCGGAGCCCAGCAAGCAACAGAGTGAGACTTCAACTCAAAAAAAAAGAAAAGAAAAAAAAAATGATTCTAGCAAATTGGATCCAACAATACACCTCAAAAAAAAATCCACCATGACCAAGTAGCCTTCATCCCTGGAATGCAGGGCTGATTCATCCTCTGCAACACCCTAAGAGTAATTGAATACATCAACAGATGTAAAAATAGGAATCACGTGATAATATCATTAAACTCTGTAAAAGTGTTTGATAAAATCTAGCATCCATTCTTGATAAAAACCCTGGCATACCTAGGCATAGAGGGAACATACCTCAAAATAGTAAGAGCCATCTATGAGAAACCCACAGCCAACACATTGTTAAACTGACAAAAATTGGAAGCATTTCCCCTGAAAACCAAAATAAGACAAGGCTGCCCACTCTGACCCCTCCTGTTTAACATAGTGTTGGAAGTCCTAGCTAGAGTAATCAGACAAGAGAAGGGAATCAGGGACATCCACATAGGAAAAGGGGAAGTCAAGTTATCCCTTTTGACTGACATTGTGATTCTATACCTCAAAAATCCTCAACTATACCTCAAACTATAAGAAACTTAGAAAATGCAGGAGACACCCTTATGGCAATTGGTACGGGCAACGAATTCCTGAACAAAACCACAAATGCCCATGCCATAAGAGATAAGAATGACAAGGGGGACCTCACCAAACAGAAAAGCTTCTCCAAAGCAAAGAAATCATCAAGAGAGTGGGGAGACAGCCCACGGAATAGGAAAAAATATTTGCCAACTGTATATCTGACAAAGGATAAGTTCCAGGGTCTACAAGGAACTCAAATGGACCAAAAAGAAAAAAACAAACAGCCCTATTAAAAAGTGGGCAAAAGATATGAATAGACACTTCTCAAAAGAAGATATACAAGCAGCCAATAGATACAGGAAAAAATGCTCAGCCTCTATAATCATCAGAGAAATGCAAATTAAAGCCACACTGAGATATCACTTAACTCCAATCAGGATGGCCATCACCAATAACTCAAAAAAAAAAAAAAAAACAGATGCTGCAGAGAATGCAGCAAAAAGGGAATACTTCTACACTGTTGGTGGGAGTGTAAACTAGTACAACCTCTGGAAAACAGTGTGGCAATTTCTAAAAGACCTAAAAATCGACCTTCCATACAACCCAGCAATCCCCATTCTGGGAATATATTCAGAGGAACTCCAATCACTCTATGAAAAAGTTACCTGCGCATGCATGTTTATTACAGTATTATTCACAATAGCAAAAGCATGGAACCAACCATGCTGCCCACCAAAATTGGACTGGATTTTTAAAAATGTGGTATGCATACATGATGGAATATTGCAGAGCCATAAAGAAGGACAAAATTATGAACTTCACAGAACTTGGACTTAGAGTCTATAATACTGAGTGATCTATCACAGAAACAAAGAACTGAGTACAGCATGTTCTCACTCATAAGCAGACCCTGAACAATTATCATAGTACTATAAGAAAGGGATTGGTAGTAGTGGGAAACTGCCAGGGAAGGGGAGCACACTTCATCAACAAGGGTATCTGATCTCAAACCAGGTGAAGTGGGGACCAGAGTGAGACCCAAACTTTACTTGTACAAAGACCATGTGTATACCTAACCCTGAATTATATCCCACATCTTTAAAATAAAAATTAAAGGTCAGGCACAGTGGCTCACGTCTATAATCTCAGCACTTTGGGAAACCGAGGTGAGAGGACTGACTGAGCCCATCTGTTTGAGACCAGCCTGGGCAAATTGGGGGGACCTCATCTCTACAATAAATCAAAAAACTAGCCGGGCGTGATGGTGCATGCCTGTACTTCCAGCTACTTGGAAGGCTGAGGCATAAGGATCACTGGAGTTCAGCAGGTCAAGACTGTGGTGGCTGTGAGCGTGCCACTGCCCTACAGCTTGTGTGACAGAGTGAGACTCCAACTCAAAAAAAAATTAAAATTAAAAAAATACATATATGTGTATATATAAATTACACTATTCTAGAAAAAAAGAACCTGAGATCTCAGAGGTTCTATCACTTCCCTTGAGGTGTTGTGTAGGGACTGAGAACGTACAGGGTCCCAGCTTCTTGGGGCTGGTACTAGCTACAAACGGGACGTGTGTTCTCTATGTGTGCAGACATCACAAAGCTCCCAGGAAAGACATGTGAGGGTCTGTGCATTCCAGGGGCACCAGAGGAAGCAATGTCCCAAGGGTGGTGAGAGCTCATCAGAATCTCATTTCTGAAAAAAATTAACTCATGAAGAAAAATCCAGGCAAATTTGGAGAAAGTGGCATTGCCTAGCAGGGTGCATCTTAAAGAAGCCTGCTGGAATAAAGGCTTAGGTCAAAGAAAGGCATGCAAGTATCCCAAGACAGAAAGAACAGACCAGCAGGGACCATCAGGAAGGAAAAGACCAGATCAAGTCGAGCCGTTTGGAGGGTACAGCAGAGGAAAGCAACTTCTCCCCCGTATTCTGAGGCTGAGGGGGAACAAGAAAGGGGTCAACCGTTCCCAGCAAACGGTGTCACTGGTTCCTGCTGTCATTCCCTGAGCATCTTTAGAGACCCTACTGTGCCTTAGGCAGTAAACGGTAAGAGGCTGAAAAGTACAAACCCTGTTTGCCAATAAAAACAAAATTCTAAAGTAATAGTTACTTACAGGTGAGTGGCTACCATGAGAACAGCATTGTTTTAAGCAATGTTCACACATAGCTGTTCACTCTCACTAGCAACCCTGCGGGAAAGTACTGATATTGTTTCCATTTTACAGATGACAGTTGTGAGGCAGAGGGAGTTAACTACATTATTCAACATCACAGGGTGCAAGAGGCAGGGTCTGAGTTCCAGGCTGTATAATTCAAAAATCTCTTCATCAGAAACTCGGAGCAGGATGCGTTTCAGCATTCAGACATTTTTTGAACTGCAGAAATATAAAATGATGCATATTCAGTCGTCCCTCAGTCTCAAATCCTTTATAAAACAGGGTAGCATTTGAACACCACCCATGCGTGTCCTCTGGTATACTTTAAATCGTCCCCACATTAGTTGCACCTAATACAAGGCGAGTGCTCTGTGAAGAGCTGTGACACTGTTTTTTTATTTGCACTTTTCCTGCTGTCGTTTCCATGCCATTTTCCCCCCTAACATTTTGAGCCGCACTTAGCGGCATCTGGAGCGGCTGTGGAACTCCTGGGTGCAGGCAGCTGACTGTACTTCTATTTTAGAATGTCCCTAGTCTAGTCGGCGGCACTGGTTCTGACCAACTTAACATTTTTGAAGTGAAACATTCGTTTGATACAAAATGGGGTAATGCGGATTGTGAGCTTTACATGTCAGTTCAGGTTAAGTTTTGAGGTCAGATGAGTTTAGTATCAAGATGAGGAGGGAAGGAAAGAAGCAAGAAAGGGAGGGAGGTGGGAGAGAGAAGGAGAAAGAAATGAAGGAAGGAAGAGAAAAGGAAGGAGGGGGAGGAAGGGAGAGCAAGAGGAAGGAGGAGCGAGGAAGGAGGAAGGAAGGAGGGGGAAAGAGAGAAGCAAAGAGCCAACCTGAATCCTCAGTTCCTAATTTAATTCTGGAAGGTTGGACAAAGAATGTGGGCCTGGGTTCGAAATAGGTTACAGAGGGATAAGACAGGGGCGGGATTCAAAATGTCTAAAAGCAGGGCTGAGGCACTGGCCAGCTAGAAGAAGAGACTGGAATGGGCACCGGGGAGGGGCCCCAGAGACCCCTTGATATACAAATAACTGATTATCTAACTGCTGTGTTTTAAGAAAGCCCAAGGAATGCCACAGATGTGGCTTGGGGATGCCAGGGAGACGGAGTAAGACACTGATAGAGGGGTGGCTTTAAGGCAGCAACTTTGAAAAACGGACAGGAAATGTCTCAGTACATGACCAACCAGTTCCGTAGCGAGGGACCATCACGGTAGACACGACAGTGCTGCTGCAAACAGATCTAGAGAGGCGTAGCAAAACGGGAGCTTCCGAGTCCTGTAAGTGGGAGGGAGTAGAGAGGCAGGCATCGGGATGATTTTTCTCTGTACCTGTACTTTAATAATGATAAAAATGACAGCGAACCCTTGTTGAGATCTCATATGAGCCAGATACTATTCTCAATAAGGAAGGATGGCAGAATCCGGAATGACCTTCAGAATTATCTTTTGGAGGGCGGCCCCTTGTAGTACACTCAGAATTTGTTCCTCTGGATCAAACGGTCAACCAAAGTTTTTACCTGGAGGTTTCGGAAGGTGGTGTCCCGAAACGTCCTGAGTTGTGGCAAACAGGTTGCTGGCTCTTCCACCGTGACTATGCCCCTACCCACGCCTTGCTGAGTGTTCAGCAGTTTTTGACCCCAAAGAGCAAGACCCTTGGGCCCCACCCTCCCTATTCACCCTCTCTCACCCCCAGTGACTTTTTGTTTGTTTCTGGAATGAAAAAATTCCTCAAAGAGAAACGTTTTGCCGACATGGAAGAGGTGAAACATAAAGCATCAGAAGCACTAAAAGCCATCAAAATGGATGAGTTCAAAAACTGTTTGAGCAGCGGAAAAAGCATCTCGATAGGCATGTTGCATCAAACAAAGAATACCTCGAAGATGACTAAAATGTAAACGTGCAAGAGTAGATGCATATTTTAAAAATAAACCCTGGAGTTTTTTTTTCTTTGGTCCCCTCCCCATATATTGCATTCTAAATACTCCATACTTTTAAAAAGTTTTGCTTAATCCTTACAACACTGAAGGGATACTGTTCACATCCTCAGGTTCCAGGTGAGGCACAGAGAAGTTAAGAAGTTTATTGCGGGCTAGGCAGTTGCTAGACAGGCTAGACAGGATTTGATCCCAGGGAACCTGACTCCCGAGTCTGTGCACAGAATCACACACCACTTCCTGCATTTGTGGCTCTTTGTGGCCATCCGGACCCTGCACTAAAGGTCTGCAGCCACAGACTCAGGTCTGCAGCCACAGCCCCACACAATGCCCAGGTCGTACTGGGTACACAGCAAACCCTGTCCTTGTTGACGTTTTATGAAATAATGCCAGGCAGAGGGTGAGTCGTGCAGAGGAGAAGGGAAACAGAAGGTCCCAGACACAGGGCACGGCGGGCACGAAGGCATGGAGGCCTGTGACAGCCGCTCCACCCAGGATGCCCTTGTCACCACCGGCAGGCCGTCTTCAGGAGGAGGGGCGGTGCCTGCGTGGGCTGCAGCCCAGATGTTCTATGGACCAGCCTGGCAGCAGCAGCTGTGACGGTGCAGCCGAGCGACCGGGAGGGACACCCGGCCCTCACCAACCCGGCAGGCTCCAGGCATGTGTCCTTTGACTTGGAGGGATTTGAAGGTGAGCTGATTTAAGCCAAAAGAAAAAGCATTCAGGAGCTTTGAAAAAAAAATCAGGTCTCAGGGGACATGGTGAACGGATGGGACCACTGTTGGTCCTCTCTGTATGAGTGGGGAGGGAACAGCCCAGAGTCCAGTGCAAGGAGGACTGTGTGAGGAAATGACACCCTGTGACGATTCGGTCCACCACAGCCTGGTGGCGATTTCCAGGCAGAAAGTCCAGTAGAGCCGACAGAGAAGATAAGTTATGAGCAATGAGCAAAGAAAAGGCAAGTGATGGTAAGGCCCCTGGGATGCTTACAGGATATGTTGTCCTAAACCAAGTGCATTTCTTCTTCGATGAGGCCTTCGAGGCAGCAGCCATCGCCCCGAGTCCTCTGTGGGCAGGAGGGGAAATGCCGTGGATCTGCCTCTGGGAGCCGGGCGAGGTCCTGCGAGGAGCGTTGGGTTGACGTCCAGGAACTCGACCCACAAGGGGACTTGGCAGTGGGAGACCATCCAGAGGACACTGCAGGGTGGTGGGGACACTTGAAGCCACCACATCGTGTAGAGTGACAACCGTCTTGGGCCTTGAGAAAGACGAGAGCAGAGACGTGCTCTCGTGAAAGCTGCAGAGGGTGCTGGGAGGAGAATGGTGTGTGCGAACATGTCACAGATGCCTCGTAGACAATGAGGTCCTGGAGCAGCCCTGCTGCTGTTGGGAAACGTCTTTCTAGTAAGTAGGGCAGGCCGAGCCCATCAGTGCTTCAGTCTGACTCTCACCACTTTGTTCATTAGGAGACTGACCTGAAGCAGAAAGATGGTCTTGGCCGATGCCATGCAGTGCGAGGAGATCCAGGAACTGAGCTCTGGCTCAGTGTGTGGTCAACAATCCTTCGGTAGCCAGAAGCTGCTTCGGTTCCTTCTTGGTCCTGGGAACTAGAGGAAGAGGCCGTGAAATACCCCCTGCACTCTGCTGCCCTTTTGGAAGCTGCTGGGGTCTGGGAGGAAACCATCAGTCTGCAGGCTGGAAACGGTTCCAGCCTGCAGTGGTGTGTCCTTCCAGTCTCCATAGGGACCACCTTCTGCTGAGGCAGTGATCTGATTCATGAGGCCGACAGAGGGGGCCTGCTGGCTCGTGCTAATGGTCTGTTGTTTTCTGGTTGACAGTCAAGTCTATCAAGCCCACAGGACTTTAAACCAAGGCCACACATGTTCTGTGTCAGTGTCTTCACGGAGTCTGGCTGCCAGCAAGTGGCGCTTTGCAGTCACCAGTGCAGGCTTGTTCGTCTCCCTGAAGGTGGCATCTCCACTGGGGTCATTTTACCAACCGTGTGAACACTCGGTTCAGAAATAAAGGCCAGTGCACATGCCATGCCAGGTAACTGACATGAAATGCTCCCAGTGGAGCCTTTCTAAGAGGCTCAAGTAGCTTTCCTCTGTAGGGCAGAAAGCCCAACACCACCCAATCAGAGGCGAGGGTCTCTGCCAGCTTAGAAACAAAGGGAATGGGAACCCAGTCCATGCCTACAGGCACCAAGGGGTCCTGTATCCCTCCCAGCACTCTGTGAACAAGGTCATTTATTACATGCATCTTTCTCCACACATTGATTTACCAAAAAGTAAAAATCAGTTGCCCAGGTGGCAGGTACTCATATTCTAACTTTCCAAATAAGAAAGCCAAGGGTCCATGGTCTGCCCAAGGTTTCAGCTCGTAAGAGAAGCCTCCTGAAATCGCCCACAGGTCTGTCCATGCCAAGCTCCGTGTGCTTTTCTGCGAATCAGCTGCCACGTGGGGCCACAGGCACCCTCCTACTATACAAAAATGTCAAGTTCAAGAAAATGGGCTGGAAAGTCGACATGCTCTTGTGTCCTTATGGTCCTTCTAAAACATCTACATGTTTTCAAGGCATGCTTTTCCACACTTCGATCTTGAAGCCAAATGGATTTTGCAAGAACTAGTTTTGATATGCAGACAAGGTGTGCTGGGACTAAACGCACGCCTCTCCATCTGCGGGGGTGGATGGGGGTGGATGTGGAGAAGGAAGGTGGACACGCATCCTCCACACGCTGCTTTCTGGGTACCCGTTTCTGGCCTGGGAAGCGGGAGCCCCTGAAGTGAGTATTTTACGGGCCCTCTGGCTCTGACCTTCCATACGTTTTCGTTTCTTTACTTTCTTCTTTCAACAGCTCAGAGCAGCTCTGCGTGGGGGCGTACCCAGAGGCAAGGCAACATGGAATAAATATGAGAAATTAAAAACCCAAACCCGAAGCCACCTTCTTATTTGGTTCCAGAAGACAAAGGCCCAGATTACAATACATTAACAAAATATATTTCCCCCTTGCTACCTCAGGCTTTCTGATTTAGTGGAGGATCAAGGGCAGAAATGAGAAATGTGTGGGACAATTTGATCTGCTTCTTGTAATGCTAATCCAATTATAAGCAGAAAATGCCAAATATATCTTCTAAAAACCCATCATTAAATGCCTTGCTCATTTTTATAAGCCTAAGAGTTTAGATAGTTTTGAGGCAAATTCTAGACTCCTGAGTACCTTTCATATTCAACTGATGTAAGAAGATGCAAAAGTTTACAAGAACAAAAATTCTTCCTCAAGGACACTTAATTAGACTCATTTATTTTCTTTTTCTTATTTTTTTTCTTTGCTTTTCTTTATATTGTCTGAACAGAAGATCTGCTTTCTTGGCAAAACGACACAGATGCCGACATGAATTAACACTCAATAATAAATGGTAAGTATCATAATTAATTCTTTCATTCACTTATTCATTCAACAAGTATTTATAAAGTACCTACTGTGGGCTGGGCACCATGATCAGCACTGGGAATAAAATACTGTGCAAAACCAGACAAGCTCGTGAAGCTTGCCGCTGGTGACAGAGACATACATGCCAAGGAGGGGGTAGATTCTCTGAGAAGTTGTAATAGCCTCTAGTTTAGAAGTCGAGAAGGCTTCTTGGAAGAGGAGACTTGGGCTGAGACCTGAAGAATGAACCTTCTTCAAGCTGGCAGAGATGAAGGGCGAGGTTGTGCAGGCGGAAGGAGAAGCATATGCCGAGGCTCTGCAGTGGGAGAGTTCATGCCAAGCTTGAAGGAAGACAGGGAGACCCATGGAGCTGGAGCTGGAGATGCAGAAGTGAGCTTGGCTACAGAAAGTTCTGCTGGCCATGTCAGGAGCTTTCATCTTTATCCTACGAGGACTGGAAGGTTTCTAAGAGGTAGAGTGGGTGGAGAGGGGCAGTGACAGATGGTCCTTTCTGAATTTATGACTATAATTTTGATGCTATTTCTGAGAATTTCATTAAGCTTTCTTCTCCTTATTTCTAACTTGTATAAATTAGGGGAGATTTTGTTTTGTTTGTTTGAGTTGGAGTCTCACTCCATCGCCCAGACTGGAGTACAGTGGCATGCTCCCGGCCACCGCAGCCTCGACCTGCTGGGCTCCAGCGATCCTTCCGCCTCGGCCTTCCAAGTAGCTAGAACTACAGGCACGCACTACCACGCCTGGCTCATTTTTTGATTTATTGTAGAGACGAGGTCTCGCCAAGTTCCCCGGGTGGGTGTCGAACCTGCGGGCTCAGGCAATCCACTCGCTTGGCTTCCCAAAGTACTGGGATTACAGGCTGAGCCACCGAGACTGGCCTAAGGGAGATTTTTCCTATTTGACATGACTTTCCAGGTAACCTGAACATAATGGTGGGCTTGGATTTAATGTCATGAACTGATGGTGCTGATCTAACTTGTGATCACATTATGTAGCCAGAAACACTTTGACCGACAGATCCAGAAACCAGGTAGCGATATCACACACTGACAGTTCTGTGGTATTATACTTCTAGTTGTTTCATTACTTTTACTAAGGAAAAAAAAAAAGAACATCAGGCATTTAGTCTTCTAGCTCTTGGAGTCTATTAGTTTCTACTTTTCTTTTAAAATAAAGGCTGAAATAGAAATTTTAAGGTAAAAGTATACTTCATTATCATTATTGAAAATAATTATCAATATAAATAATGTATTGATCATTAGAAATTGGTTGAAAGAAAAATGACCAAAGTAAACTGGTAAATGAAAATATTTCTTGTAACTCAGGTTATGTGATCTGGGGTTATTTTTTTTATCAAACCTGAAAAGCACTGTTGAAATACCTCGAGTAAGTTTTCAGGTTTAGCTACTAGACTAGAAATACTTCCGATTCCAACGTGGTGGTGTGAAGCATTTTCCCTTTATCTTGTTGGAAATGTCACCTTCTTCCAAGGAATTAAGCAAATATGAGCAAGGAATTTCTCATGCAATTAGGAGACACCCGAAACCCTAAGTCAGAAAATGTATGAAGTGGTTGCCAATAGTCCTGTGAGTCACATGCAGGGACACAGAAGAGGAAGGAGAGAGGAAGACCTTCAGCTTCAGAACTCAAGGAAAGCTGTGACATTATTTGTTCACATACCTAAGGTGAAAACCTGAATACTTGGTCTACCCTGAGGTGCAGCAACTGGAGACAGGAGTTTTCCTGGCTTTTATTTGGTTCTGGAAACCCAAAGAGACCCGGCCTAAGAAGAATAACACAGAATATCCAGGTTTTCCAAGAAACAGCCTGTGAAGTGGGAGAAGACCTGGAACCAGGAACCACACACGGTTGGCTCTCTCTATTAGCTGGGAGGTGTTTAAAGGCTAAACAAAGTGCCACACAATCCCCTGGGTCAAAAGAAAATGTCTACTCAGCTAAACATGCACATGGGTCTTAGCCCCACAAGATCTCTTCTGAAAATAGTGAGTTGAGAAAAAGCAAATACTCTACTTCAAGATGAACTACCAAAAATAACAGATAAGGACACTATTCAAAGACACAACAATAATAAAAGGAATCACAAATACAATATAAAGAACAGTCACCAAAAATATTTTTGAAAGTTTCAATGTGGCACATGAAAACTTAAAAACATATTTAACTGTGAATTCACTAGTAAGAAGAATGTGACAAGTGTGTCTCTGAAGCAAGAACACAACTTAGAACACAGGGCTGGAGAAGAGATGGCTAGAAACCAGCAGGAAATGGAACAGGAGCTCCTAGAGCTGGAAAAAAGTGAAAAGGAAACAAAAAATGAAGATGCATTAGGAGCACAGGGAGTATTAGACCTCATCGAAAGTACAGCAAGAGATACGAGAGCGGAAATTGGAAGACCTAGTAAAAACAAATGGAAGCGAAGAAAGAATGGAGGAGAGCGATGGTGGAGGAGAGAGGGAAAAACAGGGAAGGAGGAGGATAGAAAAGCAGGAACTGAGAGAAGCTGTGGACAGGTATCGAGACACAACATACATAAAACTGGAGTCTCATCAAATCAAATCAAATTAATGAACAAGAACAAACATTAAGGCATATAAAGAAACATGTCCAAAGATAACAATATAACTTGATCTTCCTGTTGAAAATGTGCACCATTTTCAGAAAAAATAGACTCCAAATGCTCAATCTTAAGAAATTACTAGAGCACAAACACAAATAAATTATCTGAATCTCCAGGAAAAGTGATTAAATAATTTATGATAGTTAAAATTTAAAAAAAAAAGAGAGATTGGCTTAAACTTCTCCAAAGCAGCACACAAAATCTTATAAAATCCTAAAGGATAGATCGTGTCACCCTATAATATAAAACTAACCAAAAGACCATTTAAGTACAAAGATTATAAAGTTTTAAGCATTAAAGAATCCAGAGACTATCTGGCATGAGCACATTATAAAGAATATACTAGAAACTAAGGCAAGTAAACTAAAAAAAAACAAGAAAACTATAGCAAAAACAACTAGTGAGCATTGAATGTATTTAACTGTAGTGTTAAGATCAAAACAAGAATGGGAATTATTTAACAGAAGAAATAATGATATAAGCAGGGAAATTAGAAATGTATGACTAACAAAATTCAAGAGACGATAGGATGGAAGATGAAATGTTTATGTATAGTGATTTTCTTATATTTAATAGGTGGAGGTCAAAGAAAATTAGTTTAATCTGACATATTATGGAAAAGAAGTAAAAGTTTCTTAATGTTACAAAAGTAATATTAAAAGTTAAGGTAATCATAAAAAGATAAAATGATCATCTAAATCTGGGCTGTGAGTGAGAAGAAAGAAGGGGAAGAGAAGACAAATTAAAATCTTTCATTGTTACTCATGGCAGAGAATTAAGAGTTGACACCAAAAGAAATGGAGGATAAAGGAAATTAGAAAAGTTGTTACAATGACAAGTTCAAAAAATGTGTCAACTTTTAAATTATCAGAAGAAACACATAAACTTATGGAAACAACCTGCATAGTAAAATATCTAAAAGTAATAAAAACAGAACCTTATCATCAAGTAACTAACCTAAGACCAAATCCATCTATCGCGTCATTAACTGCAAATGGTCTAATCTCATCTATAGAAAGAAAAATACTTGAGGTTAGTATCATCGAGAAATCTCCTTTGTATACACAGAAAAGGCAGCAGGAAAACAAAGAGATTAGGAATGGCTGGGAAGAAAAGATGGCAAATGTACAGCTGGCATATGCGAGCAAAAAGAAATGGGGTGGAGATTCCCTCAGACCAAGGTCCTGAGACACGAAAGGGGACGCTGAAGCGCTGAGGGCTGCGGCCTCAGACACTTTCTCCACATCCACTCATCAAACAGCATACCCATTTTCCTGGGTCAAAACTACCAGGATCTCATAAGAAATAGAGCTGCGGACCAGGCAAGGACTTACTTCACACTAGCCCTAGAATGTCAGATGCACCCGAAAATCATTTCATCGATCACTTGTCACCTACCTGTCTGTCTGTCTGTCTGTCTGCCTGTCTGCCTGTCTGCCTGTCTAGCTAGCCAGCTAGCTAGCAATCGTCTATCTATCACTAATCATCTATGTGCCATCTATCTACTACCTATTTATCCACTATCTGTCTGTCTGCCTGTCGATCATCTGTCAACAACCTGTCATCTACCATCTGTTATCCACCTTCCCATCAATCATCTCTCACCTGTCTACCATTTATCATCTATCATCCATTCATCACCTATCTGTCATCTATCCGTTTACCATCTATTTTCCAACTCCCTGTCACCTATCTATCTACCTGGATAGAGGAGATCTGAAAGCCAAAAATATGGTGGCTCCGATGAATACAAATCAAATCCTGAAAACAGAGTACTTCTATAATAATATTATATGTTATTTTATATTATAATCATTACACACATAAAGAGGAGGCATAATTTAGGCCACGAAGAAAACATTTTTTAAAAAACCTCCAAAAGACAAGAGGAATACTGAAAACATTTCTTGATCAGGATGCAGCAAAATAAAACCGGAAAACAAAAATCATCCAGTACTGGAACTGTAAAAGCTCTCTGTGGGTCAAAGGAGATATTCATAAATCAAAATGGCAGAATATCTAAAAGCTGACAATGAAGCCCTATGTATGAGGGTTTATTGATTCAGTTAAAGCAGCAATCATTGGTGAAGTCATACTTAGATACAAACAAGAAGAAATTACTCATATTACTAAACAAAAAGAAGTTAAAACAAATGAACGGTGTGTCCAACTCCCAAAATTAGAAACAGATCAATAATATAAATATAAGAAACCAGAAAATGAGTGAATGTTAAATCAAACCTTAGTAAATTAGCTACAGAATGTGCAGAGCTTTTACAAATAAATCCAAAAGATGATTTAAAAAAAAAAAAAAACACACCCACAAACAATAATATAAACTATTAACATAATCAGGAAAGAGAGTACACAAACACAGAAAATAAGAGGTTAAAAAATTTTAAGGTATTGTTTTAGATGGTTTTGATCAACACCTTTGAATGAATTTCAAAATTTGATTGGGATAGATAATTTCTAGGAAAGTATAAATTACCAAAACACACTTTAGGTGAGAGGAAAAAATCCAAACCGACCAATTATTATGGAATAGAGAAAACAATTTGTTAAGTAGCTTCACCTCCCTACTTCTTCCCAAAAAGAGCCCAAGTCTCAGCTAATTTCGCAGGGATGTTTTAACAAATCTTTAAAGAATGGTTATATGAAAACATTGATGTAAAACCAAAATTAAAAAAAAAAAACTACAAGCCAAACAGATATATTAATATAAATAAGCCCCATACAAAATATTATTATAGAGAACACAGTAAGCATATAAAAAGCAACATACCATGGCCCAGTGAGGCTTAATTTTAAAAATCAAGATTAGCCGGGTGTGGGAGCTCACACCTGTAATCCCAGCACTTTGGGTGGCCAAGGTGAGAAGTTGACTTGAGGTTAAGAGTTCAAGACCAGCCTGGGCAACATAGTGAGATCTTGTCTCGATAGTAAATCAAAAAATTAACCCAGTGTGGTGGTGTGTGCTTGTACTCCCAGCTACTGGGGAGGCTGAGGTAGAAGGATTTCCTGAGCCCAAGAAGAGGTCAAGGATGTGGTGAGTTGTGAGCATGCCCCTGCAGTCCAGCCTGGGAGACAGAATGAGACCCCCAACAAAAAACAAAACAAAACAAAACAAAAAAGCAAGACTGGTTCTTTCTTTGGCGCTCTATTACTATAGTTTACTATTTAGTAAGATTTAAGGGGAGAAATCACACTCGGTACCAAACAGGATAAAATTCTACACGTATTCTTGAGAACCACTCTTTACAAAACAGAAACGACATGTCGACTAAGACAGCCGTAAAGCCTCTTTACCTCTGCCTTCCTCAAACCAGTGTGGCTTCTGCGAGGCCCTCCGCATCCTCCACCTGACACCTGACACCTGGGATCACAGCACCTCGCCTGGCTGGCCTGGCTTTTCTCCACTGCTCTGATCCCCGTCTCTCCGTCCATCCGCGTCACTTTCTTGCTTATTTTCTTTTAATCGTCTGTTCCCACTCGCGTCTACTCCCCGCGAGGTCGGATACTTCTGTTTGTTTTGCTTTCTGTCTTGCTCACCGACGGCCTTGCCTATAATGCACATCTACTGCATAGCTGGTGGGCAAAGAACTGAATTAGATATAGTTGTGGATCCATGTCTACAGCATGTTTTTAAGTGAAAAATGTCAGACACAACTGAGTGTGCAAGATATGTTTCTACTTTGTACGGAAGGAGGAGGAGAAGGGGAAAGGGTGGGGAGAGATGCCGTGCCTGAGGAGGACTGAACGATTCCCAGAAATCGATGTAAGCTTCTGTGCCTTGGAAGGACAATTGGGGTTAGGAGCAGAGACGGGAGGGAGCCTGCCTGCTAGATAACCTTTTGTGTGTTTCTTTTGAATGTAAAAGATGAGACTATTTCAGGGATACTTTTTAAAAAATTGATTAATTAATTAATTATTTTAGAAAGCAGTATTAATTGGCCAGGCTCGGTGGCTCGGCCTGTAATCCCAGCACTTTGGGAGGGCGAGGCGAGTGATTTGCCTGAACCCGTGGGTTTGAGACCTACCCGGGCAACTTAGTGAGACATCGTCTCTGTAATAAATCAAAAATTAGCTGGGCATGGTAGCCCACGCCTGCAGTTCCAGTTATTTGGAAGGCTGAGGCGGAAGGATCGCTGGAGCCCAGCAGGTCGAGACCGCGGTGCCCGAGTGCGTGCCGCTGCCCTCTAGCCTGGGCGACAGAATGAGACTCCAACTCAAAAAAAAGGAAGTAGCATTTTTTGAGAGGACAGAAAAGCTCCCACGGTGGGAGGGGAGCCGAGGGGGTTGCCCAAGGATACTTTTTCAGAAATAAACAGTTTAAATGGGCAAACAGAACTTGATAGAGAAAAATAGCTTCATACCAATTAAACACACACACCTCCACAACTCTCAAAAATAGATGAAAATGAGTGAAATTACATCTTGTCTTTTCCAAATTCCAGGACAGGAGAAAACGACTCCAGAAGATGTGGTGTGTTGTGTAATGCAACACAGATTGTGCCATGTTGAGATCACTCGAGTAGCCTGAGAGTTTTTCACCCCAGAAGCAATATCTCAAGCTGGCTTTAGCAGACTCGGGAGTCTTTGGCTGTTTGGGCATGTTGTTCTGTTCTGTCTCTGTTCAGTTCCCAGCACCCTTCCTAGAGCTTCCCTTGGGTGTGACTTTGTGGGGTCACCTTCCCAGATGTGCACCAGCTGCTTCTTGCTGTGTGGTGGAGCGTGTGACCACACTTACCACGCAGTGCCCTCTGACTCCCTCACCGTGGTTCCTGGTCCAGATATGGACTCATCACCTGCAGGGATCAATCAGTGACAACAAGACTTAAGCCCAGAACTTTTCGCTGGTCTACCTTGACAGAGTCCTGCACTGGTCACCGGATGGAAGTCTGTCTTGGTAGATATAGTAGTGGCCATTATTCCCCTGCCCCATAAATTCTAGAATACCAAAATATTGAGAAGCTAGAAATCTCGGCCAGTGTTACAAAGCTAGAATTGTTAAACTGGGATCTGAATCGTGATTCTCTGGCTCCAAAGCCCTAATTCTTCTGACAACACCTCGAGAGAGAGTTTGCGTGGTCGTTCGACTGAGTGCATTGTTGGACAACAACATCACCCATGGGAAAAGATAAACAACTAAAGTGGGGGTGATAGCTGAACAAAGCTGTTGTGACCATTAAACAGGAACATTGCACAGCGTCAAAGACCTCACGACTGCTTTGTTCGACTGGCAGCACTACTCGACTGCTGAGGGCGCTGTCTTTTAGGATGGCTTAAGCTGTCTTCCAGTGTCTAGCACAGAATGTGACCAAAGACTTTTCAGCACGGAGGGTCTCCTTAGTGTCTTTCCCATCCCCTGAAGAACAGGGACATAAGAGATGACCTCACGAAATATGGTTAATAATTTAAGTATGACTTACCCTTCACAGCCGGCATTTCTTTTGACATTTTCTAAAAAGAAAAAGAAGGGAACAAAACACTTGCCCCAGGGTTCCAGACTGCAGGTGGCCACAACCAAGGGGACGTCCTCTTCATTGCTGGCCACTCCCACGATCTCTTCTGGGAAGAGCCTGGATGATCTTTGTGAGACATGGTCACCCACTCTTCCAACTGTTTTCCCTGGTGGCAAAAGAATCTATTTTCTAAAACATATTCTTAGAGCTTTGTGCACTATAAGGTGCTAGACACATGAAAGATGTGATGCTAATAGTTGCTCTCATTATGAGGAAAATGTGGTTTAGAGCAAGGATTCTCAAGCAGGGGTGGCTTTTGCCCTCCAAGGGGCATTTGGCAGTATCTTGAGAAAGTTTGATTTGTCACAGTCGGGAGGGGGACCTGTGGTGATCCTGGCATCCGGGAGGTAGAGATCCAGGATGCTGCTGTGGGAGGTTGTCCTAGAGTTGCTGGAACCAGGATTTGAATTCGGGATGGTCTGGCTCCAAAGTGCTCATTTATCCAACAGCACCTTGATGCCACTGAGAGAGAGAACATGTCATTGAACACCAGCATCATATATGGGCAAAGACCAATAGTCAAAGGGCAGAGCTAAAGTGCACAGGACAGCCTCCTGTGACAGAGAGTTTCTGGTTCAAAATGCTACTGACAAGACCAAAACGCCCTAGCTTAGAGGGAGTGCAGCATTTGTTTTGTGTGGCCACAATGACATGACGTCATCGTGTGTGCGCGTGCGTGCGTGTGTGTGCGTGTGTGCGTGCGTGCGTGCGTGCGTGCGTGTGTGTGTGTGTAGGGGACTTGTGGGCTTGGCCTGTCTCCCTCTTCAGCCCCTGCTGGGCACCCGGGCTTCCTGCAGCTGAACACATCTGTGTGTCTGAGGTGAGCATCTTGCCAATGAAGTCAGTGTCACCCTGGGACAATTTCAGGCTGCGCTTAGGGAAGGAAAACCAGACGTTTATGTGGAAAAAAACGGTTTCAACAGCATGTATCAGATGAGTCTCAGATCGGAGTCATCAGCGTATTTCCAGGTGGGCTTTTCGGTTGCTGCAGTTGGGGGCTGCCTCCTCCCCATTGTGGAAGTAGTGTCGGGTCTCTGGGATGTGTTTTTGTCCCAGCCCAATTTTAGCACCTGCTCATCTGACGAGATGGTAGCTGACTCTCTTCAAGCCTGCATTGCCAGGTACTAATTTCCTACGCCTTTCTGTCTCCCTCACACGTTATGTACGTCTGCCCTTGTCGTCACTGATAGGCAAGGAATCTTCCAGACCACCTGTGGCCACACTTCGGCACACCTTGAGAGGCTCTTAGGAAATGCATTTAAAATAAACTCATTAGCGAAAGACATGCAATCGAATAACATGCTTAAAGGAAACAGAAATCCTAAACACAGAGTGGGCCCGCTAGCAGACGCTCAAGCTTCTGCAGGAACGCTTTTACCTTCCAAGGGACTCTTCACAAGCCCGAGATTTCTTCCTACAGAACTGGAGGGTGATGGGGAGGAAATGTCTCTTCCTTGCTGTCCCCACGGAGGCCCCACTGAAGGAAAAGGCCATTGCAGAGGTACGTTAATGAATATTCATTCTTTCTTGTCAAGCCGAGAGTTTTGTCACCGTTATCTAGTTCAGTGATAATTGGATTTCAAACTCACTATTTTTAAAAATTAAGTATTCAGAAGGAGATACAGTAGAAATAAAACCTTCCTGTACCCAGCTTCTGTGGGTAAAGAAAGAAATTCACTTGGAAGAAATCAGTGCGGGTGGTTCACCGTGAATCCTTCCATACCCGGGTCAGTGTTGTATCGCTTCTTCAGCAAGTGTTTGCAGGGAACCTTCTGCGTGTTTGAGGCTGGGGCTGTCACCGTGGAGAGAGCAGACATGACTCCAGACTTCAGGGGCCTCCTCTGAAGGTGGGAGACAGACAAAAACAATTCCAGGCTCACACACACTTAAGAGAAGTGTGTGCCACGGGGATCACCTCAGGGAAGGCGGCTCGGGGCTGTGGTAAGAGACACTGAGGCCCTTCAGCGCTGGGGGCCTGGAACGTTCTCTCCTGAAGAGAAGCCTTGGGAATCACAGCAGGCAAGCGAAGGATGGGGAGGGATGTTCTGGAACTTTTTTTTTTTCACTTAAGATAGAACTGGATATTTATCTGTTAATTCATAAAGACTTAGTCTTTTTCTGAATTCATCACAGAAGCCTTGCCTGCGGGTGAGTCCTGAGGATAAAATTGTGAGCCGTGTCCTGGCCTTCGCTGAACTACCATCTGGTGTAGAGTTCAGCTGCACTGCATTAATTTTAGTGACTGTCCAGCATCCCGGCGTTATGCACTAGTACTGAGTCGTGCACCCATGGACGCACCTTCTGGCTGCTTCCAGTTTTTCACTGTTCCATTCAATGCTGCTGAAGTTATCTTAGCTCGCAGATGACTACACGCCTCTGTAGATGCTTTTTAACATCAGGTGTTTACTATGTGATAGCACGATGATCACTGTGTCATTCACAGAATTTGCACAGTCACACTTGAAAGTATGTGAAGTTGTCATTCGCATTTTATAGATGTGGAGATAATTTGGACCTTGCAGGGACATGTTGAGAAGCTTCTCCAAGGCCACAAGACAGTGGCAGATGGCGCCCGTGTGTGGAGAGGAAGACAGACAGCTGGTCCAGAGCATCCCTTCAGAACACCGGGATGCCTCGGACCATTGAGAGTCCTCAGACCCCGGGACAGCTCCTGGAAGTTCCGATGCGTTGCAGCAAGCAGCAAAGACATGGCTCTGGGACCAGGCCGCCTAAGTTCAAAGGCGCATGACCTCGGACCAATGACTGACTCTTTCCGTGAGTAGGTTTATGTGCAAAAGGGAAATAGAATTAGGATATATGCCAAAGTTGCTAGACGTAATTGCAAGTAGCATATTGTTTAATCTCTTTATAGCACTTAAGACAGTGTTGCCAGAGTCACCTCTTCATAAATGCTATCAGTTACTGTATGACAAAGTTACTGTTAAGATTCTTTTCAAACTTTTAAGATAAATACCGGAAGATACTACCAGCAGTAAACATAAATGAACATTAAAAAGCCCTAGGAGAACCGGTTACAAATGGTTTTCTATATTAGGAAACCAATTAGAGCTCCAGTGATATCTCCTTCCTTTGGACTTCCTGTGCTTTCTAAGTTGTTTTTCACTGAATACGTGACATTTTTTAAAAATCAGTATGAAAACACCAATCATCTGTCTTGATTCAATTTCTGCCAGTTCACCTGGATGAGAGAGAATGGATGGGCCAAGCCCAGAGTCTGAAACCAGACACCGGACGCGCGGCTCGTGGTGACTGGATCCTGGCGGCTCAGCCTCGCTTGACCACCGGTCGCTGCTCTTGTGACCACGGCCATCGTTATCATCGCCGTCAGCCCCGTGATCCTCTTCACCAGATGCTTTTGCTAGAGTGGCACCTCAGCGATGCAGGGCAATTCTAATGGCAAGCCTATCATTGGGAAGTTCAACCTCCCCGTCTGTCAAATGGGGTTAATAACATTGGCTCTACCAATAACAGCACCTTGTAAGATAATAAACAGATACAAATACTGCAATGAAGTCATGAGATTGACATTGAGGCACATAATGGGAAGACGTTTATCATGACTTCCATGGTTGCAGTTCATATTGTTTTACTCTGACAAGGTTAAAAGACTCTTAATCACTCAAGAAATCAGGACAAAAAGCCACAGCACATTGACGACAGCTTCTCTACTCACGCACAAGGGAATGAGTGGTCGAGACCAACCTGAAACTCGGTGTCCTGATGTCCTGTCGGTTCCGTCTCTGTTCAGTACGCACCTCCATTGGTCCAGAGACACCTGCTCCAGCAGCCGACAGCTTCCACACCTCACCTCCTCCTGGCGCAGCCCAAGTCCACAGTGACCTCGGAGCCCGGGGGAATGTTTAGAACCATCCAGAGACTAAGTCTCCATGACCCTTTCAGTCCCACAATGCTGGAAGACATGCTGAAAAGGTTGGGAGAATGTGGTGGGAAATAAGACATTGCCTGTGACTGTTTGTCACCTCCATGGTCTTTCCACCCCTCAGATTTCTTGAAAAAAATCAAGGTTCTAAATGCTGTGTTATGTTCAAATGTAAAATAGGATATAAAATGGAAACAGACACATAGACAGCTAGACTGATAGACAGCATAGAATAGCGAAATCAATATTGCACCTTTGGCTAAGAAGATACACCGAAAGTTCATGGTGAGTTATCACTGGGCATGTCATACTTTCCAGAAGGTGAGATAATGAGTGATTTTTTAAGATTACCCTTGAAGATGTTTTTCAAATTTTCGACAAAATGTGCACAAATTGTTCTTATGGTCCCTAAAAGTTAGAGATGTGCAGACAGTATTGGAAGCTGTACTTGTTTGCCCGGCAACCACGGGGCAGTTGTGTGAGTGGGGTATAGTCTCCCCCCAAGTCCAGGTACAGGCCCTGGTGGTTCTACCCAGACCCTTGAACACATTGTTAACCCTGTGGTATAAACTATCTCCCTGGCTGCTCGTCAGACACACCCTGATCTGTGCAGTTCAACCTGCAGAGTGATTCTGGCCGGAGGGATTGGTCCAAATGAACATGAAGAACAGTTTCCAGAAACTTCCGGGGAAGAAAGTGATCTGTTCTTCTGAGAGGGTCAGGGTTCTCTCTTTTGATCAGCTATGGCACGTAGATATGAAGCCTAAGGTGTAGATATGAAGCCTAAGACCGCCGGTGCCTCCTGCCTCCGTGGGTGGAGCCTTGGGATAAAGCAGACACTAGGAAAGACGAGAAGACGGGAAGTCCTTAAGGCACAGATGACCGACTCTACCCAGCCCGGAAGCCCACATGCTCCAAGACCTTCCACTTCCAGAGCCGACAGTTCTTCTGCCTCATGGAGGCCAGTTTAAACTTTCTGCTACTTGGGGTCAGATCCTTGGTTCGATAATGTACCTGTGAATACATGAGGAAAGGTGCCTCTGCTTTCCGTTCCCCCAAATTGTAAGAGCTTTATCAAGAGTAACTTCCCAATTCCATTCCAATATTTTCTTTTGACAAAACAAATAGGGATTGGATGACATCATCTCTATACCTACCTTCCAGATCTAGAAACTCAAGCTTCTTTGAAAATTCAAATATAATTACATGAGAGTTTTTACTTTTAGATATTTTGAACTTGAGCTCCAGGTGTTTCGGAAACTGTTTGCTTTATGCCAAACTCCCCCAGTTTAGAGAAGATTCTGCCAGTTGTGATTGCAGGCATACTTGTAACCTTCAAAACTGCAGGAATAAACTACAATTCTAGCAAGAGGGATGGAAAATGTAGACAAAGCTCATTAGCCTTGTCAGACATTTGAGAAATAATTATAAATCAGCTGTGCTAAGACGTGTGTGCAGAGCCAAACTTTGATCTCTTTGGAAAACAGTGGTTCCTGTAACATTTTAAAACTTTAATCACACTTAATGTGCCTTCAAGTATAGAACACATGAATGTTTTTTCAATTCTGCCTGAATCTGGATTATTTTTCATACATTGTTTGCTGCAACGCGAATTCTACCATATCCCATACTTAAATAACAAGCTAAATAGTTAGCATGTTAGTCAGAGACTAATAAGCAAATGTTTGTCACACACTAAATGTAATCTTTTCTACATTAACACTGTGGTTAGACTGTGGAAAGATTAAGAACACCAAAGAAATATGCTCATTAGCTTTTAATGATTCTAACAGACAGATACTACAGCTTTAAATTGCTTTTCAAAGTCTAGATTCTATTTTCATAATCAATGCTCTAACAAGCATTCATCATTACGAAGACAAATCCTGCAAGTCACACACATATTTCTGTCTCCCTATGACAGACATTGATTCAGAAAGGAAAGACTAGATCCAGCCTCCAAGACACAGCTGTTCTCCTCAGATAAGGAAATCATGAAACTGGCTCTTACTATTGTAAAAAAAAAAGGGAGAGAAAGGAAAAGACAGAGATTTACTGTAGGAGCAAACAACAAAAATCTGAACTACCTCGACGACACGACACAATTTACAACTCACAGAGTGTAACTTAATTATCACATTTCTTGAGAGTTGACTTTAAACCATAGGTGATGTTTTCTGCCCAATTCAAACAGCCGGCCTTGCCATGGATAGCAAAATAAAACATTCTGAGAAGAATCAGGCATCATGGCAGAGCTAAGAGGAAGCCCTGTGTCCTTAGGGAGCCGCAGTGCCTTGCAGGCCACTCTGGAAGCACAGGTAGCTCCGAGAGAGCTGGTCCTCGGTGGAAGGTTTTATCTTCCTCTCAAACTAAGAATCCTGTGCTGGACAGTGACTCTTCACACAGCTGCCTGAGGCTGTCGCAGTGCACGCAAGTCTCCCACAGTCACTGACGATTGAGCGCTGTTTGCCCAAACTGCAGAAGTCTGGAAAGGAAGGTGCCTTTATTTTCATTGCCAGGAATGTTCCCCTTTCAGGAAATTTAAATCAGATTCTCCTTTTCCCTCTTGCTTTAGTTGAAGTCTCCACTAGAACCGTCACAATGTCAATGTTAAAAGAAAACTCAGATCGCCTTTTCTACACTTGGAACTAAATGTTGTCTTAAAAGTGAAAACATGCATTCTTGAAGGACCCCGTCAAGTGGATCAGCTGTTTTAACACTAGACTTCCTTGGCCAACCGTGTTTCTGAGAACTGGAGAACTTGGACGTGACTTCTCTTTCTTGAATCAGTGAAATACTTTGAGGCGCCAGGAAGGGTGGTGTCCACAGGGGGCATGAAAGGAACACTCAGGAGTGCTGGCCGAGCTCATGGGCTGGTCCTTACACCACACACACGCCCAGGCCCTGCAGTGGACAGCAGGTGCTCTCAGCATCCGTTTTGTTTTCTGATTACCAAACGTGGTTTCAGGAAATGCACTCCTGGGATTGCATGAGCCAATTCCTAATTTTCAACTAGCACCCTCCCCTCATGGAGGCATTCCCTGGCACGGCGATACCAGCCTGAAGACAATCCCCAAATCCTTGTCTGGGGTGATGAAATACATTATGTGATTTAAAAAACAGATCTAACTTTCTAATTGTATTTGCCTGCCCTAATACTAAAACGGAGTTGCTTTTCCGGGGCACACATGAGTTGCAAGCTCTGAGCATTGCAGTGGTGAGGGAGACCTCCCTGGCATTAAAAACATCATCATAGATGTTATGAATAAGCACAAGACGCTATGCCAGTTTTTAAAGAGAATCATACGTGTGCGATCCACCTTCATGTTTTGTTGAAACACATGTGACATCCGAGTGCATCATTCATGACGGAGTCATGAAATCATCTGTAATCCTACTGTGCACATATTTACGGCTGTGCATTCAGAGTTGCAGACCACCCTACCTGTGCATTCATAACCCTCACACTTGCTTTATTGTCAAAACAGAAGCCAAAGAAAAGCTGTGGAAGATAAGGAGAGAGAATGCAGAGGAGACAGGGGGTGAAAGGGACAAGGTAGCGGAGGAGACGGGAAGGGAGAAGACCCACGAGAGACGGCAGAAGGCAAGGCTGAGAGGGGGAGGGGTCAGTGGAGATGGAGCGAGGGGAAGACAGAAGGAGCACGGTCAGAGAGGACCCAAAAAGGGGCTACAGAAAGCCTTTCCTGACATCCAAAGAAAGGTCTGGGGTAGATTGAGCTGGGTTGGCAGGGGCTTTGAGCGTCCCACTCCACCAACTCAGCCCATGGCTCCATCCTCGAGGTCCCGTCCCCTTTGTTGGCACCAACAATCGCCTCCATGTTGCAAGCCTGCAGAAGGACAAGGAGAAGGCCATCTGGTGGGTCAGCTGCTTGTACCCTGGCTTCCTGGGGTTCCCATGACACCGTCTCTTGTGTCCAGCACCCAGCATGTGGTTGCAGGCACCTGCAGCCCCAGGACAGGCTGCAGGTCTAACCACAGTCAACCCCAGGCCCTGTCATCTCTCAACCAGGGCAGTCGAAAGCAGCTGCCACTGCACGCGGACTCTCAGATGGCAGCAGTGTCGCCTGAACAGGACAGACCCAGGCCCACATGGTCTTGAAGAAGACCTGGCCTGCCCCTGACCTCATGCAAGATGCCATGCCACTTGTTGTGAGGACTCAGTGACTTATGGCGCCTGGAAGGCACAGAGACAGAGCCTGGCACACGAGATGTGCAGGTTAGCAAGAGTTTGTTTTCAAATAGAGCTTCTTCCACAAATCTTGGCTGGTATGTCGTTTCCTGGAATCCATGCACTTCAATACATGTGGAGAAATAACCTGAATATTAGAAAATCTCCTTAGGATCTTAGCTGCGCTGGTCTATTTGGTAAGAATCTTCCAAAAGTTCCTTGTTCTTTAAAGTGCCACAGGCTTTTACGTTCCTGCCAGTGGTAACACTTTGTGATTCTGGCATGGCTTTATCTTTGTGATTTGAGAGGCTGGGTAGGGCTGCATCACCCCTCAACTCCTCGGTGCCCGAAGGTTATGTAACACTTGAAAACTGCATTTCTATCATGCTGCTGGCGTTTTTAAAAAATAAATGTCAACGCCACTTTATTTGTATTTGAATTTTGGTCTAGTGGGAATACTGCTCATGAGGGCAGGGAGGGAGAGAGAAAGAGAAAGACAGAAGAGAAAGGGAGAAAGGAAAAAGAAAGAGAGAGAGAGAAGAGAGAGGGAGAGAGAGAAAGAGACAGACAGAGAGAGTCTTGTGGCTCCAGCAAGAGTCATCCTATGCAGAGGGCTCCACACAACGTGGCCGGCTGCTCTTCCAGGCAGAGTACAGGACTTGCACAGACGCCGGAGGCCACGCAGGAGAAAGATGGAGGAGGATGCTGGCGGCAGCATTTGCGGATGCTGGGCGACGTGCTCCGTCTCTCAACTGGGTGAAAACAGCTCAATGGTCACCACAGGGCGGAGGTGACTCCTGGGCCTGGGCTGGAAGGAGAGGAAGGCAGAGCATTCAGCCAGGTTAGAAGGAGGCCAGAAGGCGAGGCAGCCATGACCCGGGAGGAGGCCAGGAGGTGAGGAAGCCATGACATTGGGGTACAGGCAGGCTTTGAGCAGAATAGTGGAGGGTTGGCCAGGAACAGAATTGGAGTGTTTTTGGCGATGTGAGACCCGTCAGGCTCCGGTGGACTCAGAGTGGCTCTCACCCCCGGCCCTCTCTGATCACTTTTCCTGTGAGACCTGCACATACCTGCACATACAACACATGCCTGTGGTCCGGCTTTTCCCACAAATGAGGGAGCGTGGGCCGTTCTGTTCATGATGGCATCTGAGATCCACAGCCGTGGCAACTCAGATGAATCCAGTCAATAAGGTGAGTGAGCACAGTGGGGCTGAATAAGACTGGCCTCTCCTGGGGCTTTCCGGAAACTCGCACGTGACCCCACAGAGGCTGCCAGCGGGACCAGTGCACCTCGGTCTACTCTCCTGGCTGGCGTCACCCGGAGGCTCCAGTAGCTTCATGGTCCTGAGAGTCCTTCCTCTTCCTCACTTGCCGTGCCAGAGCTCCGGATGTTCTCACTGAGATGGAAAGTTCCAGAGAGAAGCACTGGAGAGAGTCGCGGAGCTGCAGGAGTGGGGTGGGGAAGGGAGGCAGCCCCGTCACTGCCTCCCGAGAGAGAGGGGCCAGGCTGCCAGAGGCCAGGGCTCAGCAGGCCGTGGGTCAGGGGCCCACCGGCACCAGAATAGTTGGGCGTTGGCAACAGGGTCAACCTGCTCACTGTCAAGGGCTCTCCTTGGTGCGTGCCTGCCACACTGCGTGGAGCCCGCTGCACGGGACGCTCTTGCTCGAGCCACGGGACTCTGCAGGCTGGATTTCACGGGAGCGTGAGCGCTTCCCACACTCCACGTTTGCCGAGGACAGAATGAGCGTTGCAGAGCAAGGCGCATGCGCAGGAATCGGAGGAAAGTGACTTTCTTGTACAAAACAAGTTTCACGTCAGGAAGAACTCCCAGGGGAGGAGACTGTCCATTGCGGGGGCTGGGATGACGGAACGCTGCTCCTCGGCGTGTCTCTGGGACCGCCGCCTCGCCCCCGCCTTGGAAGGGGCTGACGGGCCAAGACCGCCGCGCTCGGCCGCTGTGTCTTCTGAGCTGGCGGCTCTTTGAGTACGGCCAGACGGCCAGGTATTCCGTGCCCTCCAAGGCCGCATCCGTGGAGCAAATGGGTCTCCAGCAGTCGCGGTACTGCCCAGGCGCACGGTCCCCGGTCCCCAGACACCCCCGTCCTCGAGGAAGGAGAGGGAGCCGCGCCGGGCGAGGAAGGCGCACTTGCTCCGCCCAGAGGGAGCCTCCCCGCGGCGCGTGGCCCCGCCCCCTCCGGCGCCACGCCCTCCCCGCGGCCTCCTCCGACCCCACGCCCCGCCCCCTCCTCTGACCCCATGACCCCCACCCCTTCTGGCCTCGTGCGCCTCACCGCCTCCCCCGGCCCCCCGGCCCTCCCCACCTCCGGCCCCACGGCCGCCGCCGCCTCCTCCGACCGCATGACCCCACCCCGCTCTGCTGACCCCACGACCCTCACCGCCTCCCCCGGCCCTCCCCACCTCCGGCCCCACGGCCGCCGCCGCCTCCTCCGACCGCATGACCCCACCCCGCTCTGCTGGCCCCGTGACCCTCACCGCCTCCCCGGCCCCACGGCCCTCCCCACCTCTGAGCCCACGACCGCCATCACCTCCTCCGACCCTGCGACTCCCACTGTCCTCCGTCCTGGGACCCTCCACTGCCTCCCCCGACCACATGGCCCTCACTCTCTTCCCTCAGCACCATGATGCCCACCATCGTCCTCTGACTCCACGACCCCCGCCCCTCCTCCGACCTCATGACCTCTCACCCCTCTCCTCTGACCCCAGGGTCCCCCACCGCCCTCCTCCGACCCCATGAGCCCCCAGCGCCCTCCTCTGACCTCGTGACCCCTGATGGTCCCTGGGACCACAAAGCCACCCACGGCCTCCTCCGTGCATCCCAGACGTTTCTGAGGTGGGGCAGTGAAGGCCAGCACTGGACTCTCTCCAGTGCTTCCATCTGGAACTTTCCACCTCAGTGAGCAGCCACACACTTCCCGAGTCAGACTTGACCCACGTGTTACTGTCCACACAAAACCTCAGGACCTCAGGGAAATTGCATAGTTGCTTCTGTGTTTAGCTGACTGGAGACACTTTCCATACAGGAATGCGTCCTCTCCTCAGCTTTCGGCAGACTTCTGTTTTCACAATAGAAAATGTTATCACCGCCTCTTCTGAGAAAGGAAGTGTGCAATAAAGCCACCCTGACATGTAACTATCTTAAGTGCGGGCAGCAAACAGTCACAGGGTGGGGGAGGTTCTGTTGCTTCAGATAGTTTTAAAGAACAAAAGCTGCAATAGTATGGTAGCTCTGGAATATTTTGTTGGCTTCCTGCTAAGGGTACAGAGAACGCTGATCAAGAAGAGCTAAAGGCTTAGGGAGGTCAGGAAGGGAGATCAGCCCATAACATGTCGAAGTTTAATTAGTTGCAGCTCTGAGGTCTGAGAGAAATTACCTGACTAACCAAATAAATTGGTTAGCAGGAAACAGAAAAAAAAATCCTTCCGGGGACACTTTCAAGAAGATGTGAACTAAAAAAGATGTGGCTGATTTTTGATTGACTATTCGGGGAATGTCACCTCCTACGGGACAAAGTTCGTGTCTTCGTTCAATGATTCCAGAATGCACTAGCTGGTGGCACTTACTGAATAAAGACATGAGCCATCCATGGAGGCAGAAGTTGCAGGAAGCCCAAGGGGCCACAGGTCTCTGCTTATAGGAAGGACCCTATTCAACACGGTACACTTTTTAGAAGGTAGATTCCTATCTCCTTTTTGCTCAGGAGAATCCAGAAAAAGACATTCCACAAATTTTCTTAAAAGCAAGAGACTCTTTCTGGTGTGTCTTTAAAATCTGGCTTACCCTGTCAAACGCAGGCACAGCGAGAGCCGCTCAGATCGTGACAATGGCACCGTGTTTTTCCCATGAGTGGTGAGGAGGGCCTTCCTCTTCGGGGAGATGAGCCCAGGAGGAAAGCCCAGGTCTCCCCATTTCTTCACAGGTCTGTTCCTGCACCACGAGGCACGTCCGAAAGGGGGGCCTGAGAGGTCTCTTCTGAGTGCCCCTCAGCCCCCATGACGACACAGGTGCATCTGGGGGCAGTGGCTTTCGCGACTTCTTCCTCCTACTCTCAGTAGACCTCTCGTTTCGGAGGAACATCCTTGTCCTGTGTGCTACAGTGTGAGCCTGTGCCCAGCTCACCAGGGACTGAGGGAACTCCCAGAAAAACAGACGCAGTGCTGACACCAGGAAAGTCACAAGCCAACTGGAAAGAGTGGGCCATTCTCAAATTCAAGCCAGCCTGCTCTGATTCAAGGGACCATGCATGGGAGGGCTGGGGCCCTAGCACGCTCCACCACCCCGGCCCCAAGGGCAGACCCAGAGGCCCTTCACAAAGATCTGGGACTCAGGTATAAACACTGAGAATCGTGTCACAAGATATAATTGGAGGGTGCTGGGCAGAGAGGGGATTGTTCGGGCAGCAGCAATACTGGGATTCCAGGCAGCACGATTCTCTGCAGCGGGGCATGTCTCAAGATCCAAGGACTTCCTCAGCAACCCTGGCTGCCCCGCCAGATGCCAGGAGTGCCTGCCCCCTGGAGACGTCCCAAGCACCCAACTTCAGCCATGTTCCTCCTAGAAACACTGGTGTACAGCAAGACCCCAAACACCAGGCTCTGTTCCCCACTCCTGATGACAACTAGCATAGATTGAAATTCCCCAAAAGAACTTCCAGCCCCTCAAGCCACCTGAGACCACTAAAACTCCAACACACATCTCCCCTCCCCTCTCCTGAGCACCCCTGGTGTCCCGTGCCATCCTCTTATCCTTTCCTGGCCTCAGCCTGTGATGACTGTGGGATGTGGCAGCAGAAAAGGAAGATGGCGGGCTGTCCACAGGACAGGTGGGCTAGTCCGGCATGGGGTAGATTAGTATGGCGGAGAGCGGAGCAGAAGCAGAGTCTCATGTGGAGTGGGGGTGCTTGCTAGCAACCTTTGGGTCACGTGACACCCGTGCGAGTATACATGTCCTTGGTCACCCATGAAGGTGTTTTCTGTGAGTCCCAGCTCCCAGGGTTTGCCAAGCCTGTGCCACTGCCTGTCCCGCCTGCTTGCAGGTGTTTGTCCACTTGGCACACCTGCCTCCACCTGGTCTCCTCACCTGGTCACTGTTCTTTGGCAGATCAGCCCCGGCAGCCGGTGTTGACGGAGCCTGGATCCTCGCCGTGGATCAGCATGGAGCCTCTCCTTGCTGGGCCGCAGCCACTCCTCCAAGTTTCCAGCCTCGCCTTGACTTAGCAGGTGTCACTGACACATCGACTATGAGTGCGCTGACCCCCGATGGGTGCTGCTCCCCGCCTCCTGCAGGCTCTCAGAGAAAGACCTTGGTGGGAGCTTCTCCCTGCAGTGGCATCCTTCGTGTCCCTGCAAGTCCGGAATGAGGCAGCTGCTCACATCCAGTGTTTTCTCACCAAACTCATCTGCCTGCCTTGGGGACGGCACTGCATCCAGGGCATTTTGCTTTCGGTCAAGCCCCTTGCATGCAGCTGACTATTCCAGATCATGCCCAGACCACACCTTGCAGACACAGCAGTGATAAAGCCAGGCCAGGGGACCCCAGATGGGTGCCTAAGTAAAGGGAAACACCGTGTTTCAGCCCCCAAGGTGCTGTTCGGTTCCCCCAACCTGAGGACAGGCCTGCAGGTCAGCGGGTCTTCACTGGGCCCACTTGCTTTTGGACAGAAGTGATCGAGGGTGTGGCCACCAGCGGGAGGAATCCTGCTGGGAGTCCACCAGGCGGCCCCTTGGGACCGCCCTCGTCCACAGGTCAGCGAGGGAAGGACGTGTGCCTTCCAAGCAACGCTGAGTGCCATCACGGGGTCCTGGGCCTCGAGCCGCTCCTCCACCCTCATCCTGACCTGACTGCAGGGACCTGGAGGACCGGGACAAGGCCCCGCCCCCTCTCATGTCCGTCTCACCACAGGTGCTCTGGGGTGAGTCACGCCCCCAAATTTGAGTGTTGGAGGCCTGGCCTCGGCACTCAGCTTCTGGCCTCCTTTCTACACCGGGTCTTTGCAGAGAAAATCAAGCCCTGGTGAGGTCAGGGGTGGGCCCTGGTGAGGGTAACGGGCTCTCTAAGAAAGGGGAATCCTGGGGCACGCCAAGGAGGCTGACCTGTGCTGCGCCCGCCACGAGGCCATCAGGAGCTGAGAGGGAGCCCGGAGTCTTGGAGGGCGCAGCTCTGAAGCCATGACTCAGGCCTGCAGTCTCCAAGCAAACACGTGTCTCTCTGGAAGCCGCCAGGATGCAGCACATGGTTACAGCGTCCGCAAAAACTACCACAGCAGGGATAGACTCCCCTTTCCTGTCGCCACGCACAAATATGCACACTCCACTCACACCTGCACACCCCACATACAAACACACGGGAGATACACAATACAGGCCACACCTTTCACACACTTATATACTGCCGCACACACCTTCACAATTTTCATTTCTCTTAATTATTCCTTCACTTTTGTTGCCCAGAAACGAGACATCAAGTAGATCACCTCTCTCCGTCTCTTTCTCTCACTCTCCCCCCACCCCTCTCTCTGCTATGAAGTAATGGACAGAGGAAGTTTAAAGCATGCCCTAGGTCACATTTTGCTGACTGCAGTTTTGAGAGCATTCCCTGGATTTTCTAATTCAGGGCTGAAGCCTTCTCAGAACTCCTCAGACTCTGGCACGTGTGTGCACACACTTCCCATTAGATGATGTCCTGTTGCACTCTGGTAGATGTGGTATCTGAGCGAGGCCTGAGCACTGTATTTCTAACAAGGCCCAGGAGTCCAGGCTGTCTGCAGCCCACGGTCTGCGTAACCGGCTTCATGGGGAAGTGGCCTCAAACCTCACCCATCACAGAATTCACCTCAGACCTTCTGAAATCAAGATTCATACGGATGGGGCCAGAACTTTACCTGGAACGATCCTCAACAGAGATCATCACTGAGGTGTGGCAACCACTGCTCTGTCTCTACTTTCTTTGAGCAGATCGTCACGTGATGGGACAATGAGGAAGGATGCATTTCAGAATTAAGCCACCCAGACCTCAGTGTCCTGGCGACAGGGTCACCCAGACAGCAGGGCGATGAGGACTCCAGGACATCCTAAACAGAGCCACCTGTTGTCACAGCGGCAGAGCTACCCCAACATCCTGGTGACAGGGCCAAGAGGACATTATAAACAGGCTAAGCCCGATGTCACAGCAACAGGGCCACCACCAGGACATCATAAACAGGGCCACCTTGTTGTCACAGTGAAAGACCCACCCCTAGCATCCTGACAGGGCTGCCCCAACATGCTGGCAACAGGGCCACCAGGATACCATAAACAGGCCACCCTGATGTCACAGTGACTGAGATGCCCTGACATCCTGATGACAGGGTCACTAGGGTGACACAAACAGAGCCCCTTGATGTCACAGTGACAGGGGTGCCCTAACATTCTGGCAACAGGACGACCAGGATATCATAAACAAGTCACCCTGATGTCACAGTGACAGGGCCACCAGGAAGTCATAAACAGTGACAGGGTTGCTCTGGCATCCTAGCAACAGGGCCATCAGGACATCATAAACAGAGCCACCCCAACGTCACAGTGACTGAGATGCCCTGACATCCTGGTGACAGTACCATTAGGACATCATAAACAGAGCCCCTTGACGTCACAGTGACAGGGCTGCCCTAACAATCTGGCAAGAGGACCACCAGGAAACCATAAACAGGGCCACCCTGATGTCACAGTGACAGGGCTACCAGGACATCATAAACAGGACCACCTTGTTGTCAAAGTGAAAGACCCACCCCCAGCATCCTGGTGACAGGGCTGAAAGGACATCAGAAAACGAACCACTTGACATCACAGTGACAGGACTGGCCTAACAATCTGGCAACAGGACCACCAGGGTACCATACACAGGGCCACCTCGATGTCACAGTGACAGAGTCACCTTAACATCCTGGCGACAGGGCCAAGAGAATATTATACACAGGGCTACCCCAATGTCATAGGGGCAGGGCCACCCTGACATCCTGGCAACAGGACCACCAGGATGTCACAAACAGGGCTACCCCCTGTCACAGTCACAGGGCCTCCTCGACATCCTAGGAGACAAGGCGTCAGGAGGCCTCCTGCCCTGAGCGTGGGAGTTAGTACCATCACAGCAAAGTGGGGAGCACCGGAGCTCTTCTTTGGGAAGAGGGTGGCAACAGAAGGGATCAGCAGAACAGGCGGAGGAGGTGGGGCTGGGGATGCGGAATCCCTCTGGGAATCTGTGCACCCTGGCACGCGGCCCACTCTGGTTTCTAGATGCACACATGAGCTCCCGACAGAGGGAGATCCCACTTAGCATCAGAACTGGAGAGTGCGAAAACGACACTGCAGGAGCATGCCCACCAGGCCGGGGAGGGGCACAGATCCCAGCCCGGTGAAGGCCACGCAGTGAGGAGTCGCCTGGAATGCCGGTGTTGTCAGGACAGAGGACCACCAGAGTTCCGCCTGCCAGCCTGCAGCTCTGACCCATTCAGGTCTCCTCTGGAGGGCTGGGTCCCAGGAGACACCGCTCCTGCCTGGGGTGCACTCCCAGTTGCCCCCCTGGGAGCACAGAAAGACTAGACCAGCCGGCTCGGTGGTGGCTCAGCCTGTCATCCCGCGCCTTTGGGAGGCTGAGGTGAGTGGATTGCCTGAGCCCACGGGTTCGAGATCCGCCTGGGCAGCAAGACCTCGTCTCTACAATAAATCAAAAAATCAGCCGGGTGTGGTAGCACACGCCTGTAATTCCGGCTACTTGGAAGGCTGAGGCGGAAGGATTGCCGGAGCCCAGCAGGTCGAGGCTGCGGTGGCCGGGAGCGGCCACTGCACTCCAGTCTGGGCGACAGAGTAAGACTCCAACTCAAAAAAAAAAAAAAAAAAAGAAAGACTAGCCCAAGATCTGATTCGGCCAAGGATGCCAGCGCCTCTGTGTTTCCACAAGGGCCACGTCGGGACCACAGGCGCGCTGGGGTGGAGATTTCCCCCATCTCTGTCTCTGCAAGAACTCCCGCTGCTCATGAATATGCAGATCAAAACCTGCATCAAAGAGATGCATTTCCATATGCTAGGCTTCCTCTAGGAGCAGGGACTAGATCAAAGAGAGCACACCTCTCCACAGCAGGGCTCCTCGTTCCTGGCTTCAGAGTCAGAAGGGCCCAGGGGACACGTCCTGCGGGGAGATCGCGTGAGCACCCGTCCCAGCATTCTCAGGGTCTTTCCCCACCCTGCTCTCAGGGACAACGGAATATATTTGATTTTGCCAAAGGTGACACTAGCCAGGTTTATGCTTCAATATTTGGAATAAGAAGGAGTAATGTAAGCCTTAATATAGTGCACGGAGACCTGTTAAACGTCATCATGACGCCTAATTTAAAAATAAGACGTGGGCTTTCCATTGAGCCTTAGCTATAACTAAGAGATGAAAATGAATCTGCCTTGTTTAATCGAAAATGCTCTAAGACCCACCTCAAAACTGACTCACTTCCTTGACTGTTTAATTAATAACAACTTGGTTAAGTCTGAACATTTTAGTTGTTGACTTTTCTCTGCATGTTTTCTTTTTTTTTAATGACAGATGACTCTACTGCTTCATATTTTCCTCTCTGATTATGCCTCTTTTAAAATTTATTTTATTTTTATGATGTGGGGTGCAATTTGGGATTAGGTCTACAAGTGGTCATCGTGCAGGTAAAGTTTGGGCGTCCCTTTGGTCCCACTTTGCCTGGTTTGAGATTAGGTACCTTTATCGATGATATGTGCCCAAACCCACTGAGAATTTCCTACTAGTGTCAATCTCTTTCTTACAGTATTATGGCAAATGTTTAAGGTCCACTTATGAGTGAGAACATGTGGTACTCAGTTCTTTATTTCTGTGATAAATCATGCAGTATTATAGACTCTAAAGACATCTAAGTTTCTGCGAAGACAATAATTGTGTTCTTCTTTATGGCTGCATAATATTCCATCATGTATATGTACCACTTTTTTTTTTCATCCAGTCCAATATTGATGGGCAGTATGGTTGGTTCCATGTTTTTGCTATGTAAATTGTGCTGCAATGAACACGCATGTGCAGGTATCTCTATTGTCGGGTGATTTAAGTTCCCCTAGGTATATTCCCAGAAGGGGGATTGCTGGGTCATATGGAAGGTCAATTGCTAGTTCTTTTAGGAATCATCACACTGTTTTCCTTAGAGAACATTCACACTGGGGTTAGGTTACCACCTATCTCAGTGTGCTTTTAATTTGCATTTATTTGATGATTAGTGAGGCTGAGCATTTTTTCATGTATCTGTTGGCTGCTTGCATGTCTTCTTTTGAGAAGTGTCTATTCATGTATTTTGCCCCTTCTTTAATGGAGCTGTTTTTTTTCCTTTTGACTCATTTGAGTTCCTTATAGGTCCTGCATGTTAGGCCTTTGTCCGATACACAGTTGGAAAATATTTTTTCCCATTCTGTGGGCTGTCTCTCCACTCTTTTGATGGCTTCTTTTGCATTGCAGAAGCTTTTCAGTTAGATTAGGTCCCATTTGTCTATCTTATCTCTTATGATGTGGACACTTGGGGTTTTGATCAGGAATTGGTTGCCGACTCCAATTTTAGTAAGGATGTTCCCTCCGTTTTCTAAGATTCTTAATGTTTGAGATTCCACATTTAGGTCTTTGATTCATTTGAAGTTGATTTTTGTGTAAGCTGATAGGTAGGGGCCCTGTTTCATTCTGCATATGGGGCCAGCCAGTTTTCCCAGCACCATTTACTGAATAGGTTCTCCTCTCCCCTGTGGTTGTTGGTGGAGTTTTTGTTGAAGATGAGTTGGTTGAGAAATTGGGGTTTTGCTTCTGGAATCTCTATCCTGTTCCATTGGTCTATATGCCTGTTCTTGAATCAATTCCAGGCTGTTTTGATTATTGTAACCTTATGGCAGAGTTTAAAGTCTGGACGTGTGATACTTCCTGCTTTGTTTCTTTTGCTAAGGATTGTTTTGGCTATTGTGGTCATTTATGTTTCCAAATGAATTCTTCTGAATATTTTCATGTCATTTCTTTTTGTTTTAGCTTCACAGACCCAGAAGTAAGAATCCATGCTGTGAACATGAGTAATGTTTCTGCCAACTTCACGTGAATTAAAGAAATTAAAGTTTGCTGTTGTATTTGTTAAGATTATCATATTAATGGTTCTACTTTCCCTTTGTGAAGGTGCTAGTGACCCCAAAACAACCTTATTACACGTTTTAAAGAAAGTGCCTAGACAGAAAAGCAATCAGTGACTTTACTTCCCGGTTCCAGTTAGACAAACGACTCAGAATACGTTTCAATACATTAGGCAATCTGAGTCCAATAACAACTTATTGACTACAGTTAACTAAAATAAAACAACTTCACAGTAGCTAAGGAGTCATTGTTATTAAAGAGATTGCTAAATTCACCTTCCCAATTTGAAAGAGAAAGGGAGAGAGAGGGAGGAAGAGAGAGAGAAGGAGAATGGAAGGAAAGGAGAGAGAAAGGGTGGGAGGAGAGACAGGACAGAGGACGAGGGAGGGAGCAGAGGGAGGGAGGAAAGAAGGAAGGAAGCAGGGGGGAGGGACGAAGAAAGAAGGGGGAGGAAAGAGGACCAGAGGGAGGGTCCCGAGAAGCCAGTTTCCGCTGGGATGGAAGCTCTCTGCCTCTCAGGAGCCAGCTGTGTAGCTGCAGCCACGCACAGCTTCCTGGAGCTTCTGGAACATGAGGCTACTGACTCCGTGGGCAGCTGAGATCTCATGGGTTCTGCCATCCTGTGACTGTGTGTGACAAAACCCTTCTCGAAGTGTCCATAGACACGTTCTTGCGGCCTTCGGTCCCGTAAGTGTCCCTGTTGAAAGCCAGGATGCCAGGCTCTCCACATCCCTCTCTGGCGCGGAAGCCTCCCTCCAGAGTCACGGGTCCACGTGCTGCCTCTGTGCGAACATGAAGATCTCTCTTCCTGAGCTGCCTCAGGGTAGTGAGTGGAGGCTGCACAGCGGCCCCAGTGAAGGCGAGAGTCTCCTCCCCGGCAGGTTCCCCTCCCCCACAGCCCCAGGCCCCTGGTGCAGGGGACTTCTCCTGGCTTTTAAGCCCCAGGTCCTCCCTGGCCACCCCGGGGTGAACGCCCTGCTCACCCTTCCCCTCTCTACCTTCCTGTGCTGTCCACAGCTGTGCATCTCAGCACCCTGTCAGGGCCAAGGGCGTTTCTTTGGGACACACACACACACACACACACACACACACACACACACAGCCACAGGTGTATTTTACCATGTTGTTGAAATAATACTTCTGCACGGCAAAATAGCTTGAGGAATTTTCACTCACACTACAAGCACCCAGACTTGTAAACTAACACGTGTGTTCGCCAGCATGACCTCGGCCTGGTCTACACGGAGGACGTGTCCAGTGTCCCCAAGGCCACCTAACCCACCTCCCAGCCCTGAGGCCTCATTTTCCCGGTTCCGAACATCTACATGTGCCAAGAAAAAAGCTGTCCTCTGGCCGGGCTCGGTGGCTCAGCCTGTCATCCCAGCACTTTGGAAGGCCAAGGCAAGTGAATTGCCTGAGCCCGTGGGTTCGAGACCTGCCCGGGCAACTTGGAGAGACCTCCTCTCTATACTACATCAAAAATCAACCGGGCATGGCAGCGGGTGCCTGCAGTTCCAGCTACTTGGAAGGCTGAGGCGGAAGGCTCGCCGGGGCCCAGCGTGCCACTGCACTCCAGCCTGGGCAGCAGGTTGACGCTGGTGGCCGTGAGCGTGCCACTGCACTCCAGCCTGGGCGACGGAGCGGTCCTCCCTCCCACACGTGGCGGTGCCGTGACCTCCTGGGAGCATCTGGTTTCCTGTTGCCTCTAGCTGGGCTCCCTCTTCCGTGCTCGGTGGTCCTGCCCTGCACCCACACGCTCCTCCCTCTGTGCAGAGCAGACCCTGGCTTCAGCATGACAAGAATGGCCAGCTCCACCCACAGGCATCAGGCTGCTACCTACTCAAGACTTGCCCCTCCCGGCAGCCTTCCTGACCAGAACCACACCTGCACTTCCTGGATGCCCGCATTCCCCAGAGTCCCTGGCAGAAGAATGAGAGCCACAGCCAGCTTCACATCTGCCGCTCAGGGCGAGGCGGCCCTTTCGGGGACAACTCCAGACAGTGGTGAGCAGGGATGGCCACGGGGGTGGGTCTCAGAGGCTGGCCTGACCTCCCTGGATGGGTGAGGGTCTCAGGGGCTGGATGGCCCCCATGGACAGGGGAGAGTCTCAGAGGCTGGATGCCCCCCTGGACGAGAGAGGGTCTCAGAGGATAAATGGCTCTCCCTAGGTGGGGGAGGGTCTCAGAGGCTGGGTGGCTGCCCCCGGACAAGAGAGGGTCTCAGAGGCTGAATGCCCCTCCGGGTGGAGGAGGGTCTTGGAGGCTGGATGGCCCTCCCTGGATCGGTGAGGGTCTCAGAGGCTGAGTGGCCCCCCTGGACAGGGGAGGGCTTCAGAGGATGGATGACCCTCCCTGGACAGAAGAGGATCTTGGAGGCTGGATGCCCGTCCTTGGATGGAGGAGGATCTCAGAGACTGCACTGGCCTGTCTGGACCAGGAAGGGTCTCGGAGGCTGGATGCCCCCCTGGACTGGTGAGGGTCTCAGAGGCTGGACTGGCCTTCCTGGAAGAGGAAGGGTCTCAGAGGCTGGATGTGCAGGAGGCAGAGGACAGAGACAAGGCCCCTCTCCTCATGCTTGCTCTGCCCCTTTTCCCGGATACAGCGCTCTGCCTCATGTGTCCAGTCAGTGCTCGTTGAGCTCCGCTGTGCGTCATGTGCTGTCCTACAGGTTGGGAACGCGGCAGTGAGGAAAACACACACACCTGCTCCTAGGGTGCTCACGTTTTAGAGCGAGGTGAGTCAGGGACAGACTGGCACGGGGGGGTGGTGCTGTGCATGCTGCGAAGAGTCAGGGAGAGGCGGAGTGCCATCGGCAGGTGTCACAGCTCTCCACAGAGCAGCCAAAAGAGACCTGGGGATGGGGACAGGGGGCCTCGAAGGACACAGGAACTGGCCATGTGGTCGTCACGGGAAGCACACAGGGGAGCTAGCGCCCAGCTCTGAAGACACAGTGGGCTGCCCATGTGGGTGAGCGTGCAAGAGGTGAGAGGGGAGAGCCATGGGGTGGGGAAGGGGTGGGAGGCTGAGGGTAAAGGACGTGGGGGGGAGGGCAGGAGGTGGGGGTTGGAGTTCAGTGTGCGGTGACGTTAGGTCACTGGGGATCCGGCCTTCACCCGTTAACGACTGCAGGAGAGTGCACTGTGTGTGCGCACGTAAGATGGCGTGGTTGGGGTCCCAGCTTCGCTCTCCCTGCATGCGGACCATTTCTCGACTAGATGTCGGGCTTCTCAAGGACAGAGAACATCCACATTTCTCTGGGCTTCCAAAGAACCACACCCAGGAGGGCAGTAGGTCCCCGCCCCCACCCAGGTCACGGCACGGACCCCTTCCTGCTTATCCCAGCCTAGGCCTCCAGCGCCGGCCACACTTCATGCGCCTCTGTGTCTCTCCAGGCGTCTCCACTCATACGGAGCTCTTGTCCACCAACCTGACTGCAGGAGCCACTGGGACGCGTGGGATGGAGACAGGCGCACGTGCTGGGGGCCTGCAGGAGGGGAGGTGACGCGGCAGGAGACCTGCCCAAGAAGGGATGGCTGGAGCTGCACCCAGAAGGAAGAATGGGCATTCAACTGGCAGCATGGGAGGGAACAGTGTTCTGGAGAGGGAAGAGCCTGTGCCAAGGCTCTGGAGGCAGGAAGATGTGGCAAAGACACAAAGACTGCTGGTGATATTGCACATTCTTCTTGCAGAAAGTGGGTATAGAAAAACTGAGAAGAAAAAGGACAGACATCACCCAGGAGATCCAGACAGGGACTGTGGGGCCAAGGTCTGCTGAAAGCCGTGGGCAAGCCTCCTGTCTGCAGTGTTTCCCCAACAGCCCATCGCCGTGGCAGTCCAAGAGGTTAACTCTTACGTAACAGTGGGACCAGAGGTGTAGCTGCCTCACTTCTTAAGACAGTTGCCACGAGGCTCAGGAAATGAACACCCAGCCAGGACGTCTCAGGGCGTCTGGGAGTTGGAGAGATGAGGGGGAGGGAGGGTGGGTGTCGAAGGTGGCCCCAGAACAGAGAGAGCGGGTCCAGGAAAAGATCTTTTTTCCCAACTCCACGCTGAACGCCAGGACACTGCATTGCCTATTGTTCTCCTAAAAGTTGGTAAAATATTATTTCTTTTGAAAAGGGTATAATCAGGTCTATTATTATGACTATTTCTTACAGCTAAAATTAGTATTTTCTGGAAAATGGCAGTGATTCCAACGAAAAAGCCATGCAGAAGGAGTTTCATGCACCTCACGGAGCCCTGGATTATGTGAACATGACTCCGTTTTTGCTAATGGACAATTGCCCTGATTTAGCTTACAAAACACTGAGCAATCAGCGTGAGGACCACCTCCTCGCCCAGCCATGGAGTGCTTCTGTGTGATGAATCTGAGACCCTGATGATATTATTCATTACATTTTTAATGACATATCAGGTTACCATAGCAATTCCTGTTCCCTGGAAGCTTCTTTCTTGCAACACACAGTCATTGTTCGGTATACTAACAGCCTGATCCCGTTGTGCGACCCGCCTCATTAGCTTGAGTAATCCGGGCTGTTTCGAGATGCTAACCAGTGGCAGCATATGGCAAACATGCGTATTCGGGAAGAACAGTTATTTAAGGAGAAAGCCCACCTTCGTGGCACCCGTCATCCATGAAGCTTTCCCTGACCCTGTAAGCCACGGCTCTTCTTAAGTCTTGGTATTCTTGGGGGCTTATGGCAGTTCATGTCATGATTAAATATATATTATTTTACGTTATTCATCAGTTAATTTTATGTCGGCCCCCTATCCACATACAGATTATGGTCTCCATAAAATAGAAGCTGTTGTGAGTTGAACTGTGTTTCCCAAAGGGACACTGAAGTCCTAACCTCAGTTACCTGGGAATGTGGCCCTGTTTGGAAATAGGTTCTTCTGCAGATGATAGGTCAAGTTAAGACGGGGTCATGAGGGTCGGCCCGAATCCAGCACGACTGTGTCCTTACGAAAAGGGAGAAAGGGGGGTATTTGGACACGAGAGGCAGATGTGTAAGGGAGACGGCAGAAAGAAGAGGCGAAGTCGGGAAGAAAGGCCTGTGACTGGGTGAGTCAGCTCCAACTTCATGAGGAGGCTGCCTGGAAGAAATCCCAAAGGCTGAGGAAGGAAAGATTTCAGAGGCAGGAAGTAGCAGAAACCCAACTTCCTGCATTACAGTTTTGCTTATTTTTAAGGGAACATGGAGTGAGCAAAACGATATTCAAGAGTCTAGAACAATATGCTAAGACTGGAGGAGAAGGGTGTTGATGCCATGTGCTTGGATTTCATTAGGCAGGAGGCAGGGAGTCTTCAGGAAGATTAATTGGGACACAGATTGAGTTAAGGCACCATTTGGAGAGTCATCATAATGACCAAGAGGCAATGAGACTGGGTCCTCACGGCAGAGCGGAAAGCACAGTAAAGAAGCTGGAAGACGACGGTGGAGGAAAATGGACCAGACTTGGGCAGCAAGAGGACCAGGGAGCTTTGGTGTGACTGGAAGGTGGCGGTGCTAGGCCAGAAAGAGGGAGGGCAGGAAGACCAGCTGGCTTTTGAAAGACCCCAAAGTTGGAAATGTCGACAAGGCAGTTGCAGAAGCAGAATTTGGAGAAAGAACAGGTTAGAATTAATGACACGAATTATGAAGCAAAATGCCTTATTGCAATGGTCAAAGTCGTGTTGCAGATAAGACCACCACGGAAAAGAATGGGGAGAGGCAGAAGGTGGAAGAGAAAGAAAACAACCATATCCTCATGAACTCACAGGATTTCTGATGCAGGAAACAGCAACAGTCTCTGCCATTGCATGAACAGGGACGAGGAAGAGGAAGGGGAGGCTGGTGGATAATCGAAGGGCACGATTTCTGATGCAGGAAACAGCAACAGTCTCTGCCATTGCATGAACAGGACGAGGAAGAGGAAGGGGAGGCTGGTGGATAATCGAAGGGCACGATTTCTGATGCAGGAAACAGCAACAGTCTCTGCCATTGCATGAACAGGGACGAGGAAGAGGAAGGGGAGGCTGGTGGATCATCGAAGGGCACTTGCTCAAGCCCAAGGGAATTTTGCAGCCTAGAGGGGGTCGATAGTGCCAGATGCTGTAAGCACGTCAAAGCACGAAGGCTAGGAAAGGGTCTGGGTGATTCAGAAGAGAGGAATGGAGAAGTCAGCCAGGAATGCAAGAAAGGAAGGAATCGTAGACGAGTGGGTCAACCGGGGTGAGCACTAGCCAGTCCAGCTGTCAGAAGCCATCATCAAAGACAGATGCAGATCAAGGGGTGCTGCAGGAGAGCAGGGAGAAGAAGAAGCCGAAGCCTGACACTTCTGGGCCAGACTGGCATGTCCTGGTGGCTGGGTCCGCTCAAAAAATGGCACTCACTTTCAAGAGAAAGCGTTTTGCTAAGTGATGGTGGCGAGCAACAATATGGGAAAACCTGGAGAGTAATCGCTGGCTTATTTCTCTTTCTGAACAACGGACTCAGGAGGAATAAACAAAAGGATTTCCTTCTGTGGAACCAGCCCCTAAGAAAAGGGGGTTGTCACAGAAAGAACACGTTTCAGTTCAGGAAGGGTGCGAAGCCTTTGAGACCAAAGTGGGCAGGAATTCACCCTGAATAGATGAGCCTTTCATAGCTCATCACGGAAGGGGCTGGCTCGGGGGGAAGGAAATGAAGGGCCTGGGAAGAATCTCCCACTCTCCTGGGAAGCTCTGCTTCCACCGAAGGCTCAGAATCGCAAGCTCACCAGTGAAGTCTTCCACCCTGAGACCTGACATGCGGTCGGTGGGCGGTGACGGCCACACCATCAGCCTTGGCGAGATCACATATGTTTGCCTCTACAGTTTGAAGCTTGTGGTCCTCTTGATGAAGTCCTATGTGTTGCGTTTCTTTTCGTTGTCTTAGGCTGGTGATGATCTTCGTGGTCCTTAAGGAATCTCGTGGAACGGCACTTGGCACCAGTTGGCATCAACAGGGTCTGAGGACCATCCTACCAGGCCTCCCTTCCCCTGCTTTCCCTGAACGAGCAGCAGATTTGGAAGAAAATGAACGTTTCAGAGACACACACTTGGTGATGTTTGGTGACATTTGATGAGAAGATGAAAAGGGCTGATCCCACCTCTGGCTTGACAGCAAAGAGAAACATTTGATAGCCCAAGCCTGTGAACTTACTGGGAGGGAGGAAATAACAAGACAGTCACCCCTTACGGAGCTCTAAGAGGACACACACCCGAGTTTGGTGACAAAAGAGAAAAGGTCTTGCAAGGACATCTTTAGAAAAATACTGGCTGTAAACCCTGATGGCAAACAAAACTGTCTCTGGTATCCAGCTCTCTGGGATACATTTGTGTTGACTCGTCCCTCAGATACGGAAGGAACAGGACCAGAATTCTGCTCATCCTTCCTGGGAAGCACAGGAAGATGGAACAGGCTCGAGACTGCAGTGTATTTAATCTCAAAGGTCCCAAACATTGGTGTTTATGATTGGAAGTTATACCCCATTCGGTGCTGGAGCCTGGAATCAATTAGGAGGCAGAAGAGTCAGGCAGACGGAGACACGGTTAGCCGGTCGGAAACCACAGTGCAGGCAGCAACAAGGGGTTTCTGCATTTTGGAGCCAGGATGACAAAGACCAGCTCGCAGGGTCACAGACGGCACCGCCTCCGCAGAGTTCCCACTTTCAGCACGAGGAGCCAAGTGGATGGGTGTGATGGGTTTGGATGTCACCCTCTCAGGCCTTAGTGTTGGAGGCGGGGCCTGGCGGGAGGTGCTTGAGTCTGGGGCGGGTCCCTCGCCAGGGCCTTGGGGCTGCCGAGTGAGTTCCCACTCCGGTGGCTCATGTGAGGCCGGTGTCCAGGAAGCCAGCACCAAGGCCTCCTTTGCCTTGCTCTGGCCATGCGACACGCCTCGCCATGTGACACACCTTGCCGTGTGGCATGCCTCTTCATGTGGCATGCTCTTGCCATGACACACACCCTGTCATGCGACATGCCTCGCCATGTGATGCACCTTGCCATGCGACATGTTCTTGCCACGTGATGCACCTTGCCATGCGTCCACATCTCGCCATGTGGCACACTTTGCCCTGTGGCACACATCATGCGATAGGCTCTTGCCATGAGACACACCTCGTCATGTGACATGCCTTGTCATGTGACACTTCTCGCCCAGTGACACACCTTGCCGTGTGACACACTTTGCCATGTGGCACGCATCATGTGACATGCTCTCGTCAGGTGATGCACCTTACCGTGTGACACACTTCACTATGCGGCATGTCTCATCATGTGACATGTTCTTGCCATGAGACACACCCCATCATGTGACATGCCTCGCCATGTGCCACCCCTTACCATGCCACATGCCCTTGCCATGGGATGCACCTTGCCATGTGACACATCTCGCCATGTGGCACTCATCATGTGACATGCTCTCGCCATGTGATGCACCTTACCATGTGACACACCTCACCATGCAACATATCTCATCATGTGACATGCTCTTGCCATGAAATAAGCCCCATTATGTGACACACCTTGGCATGTGACATGTCTCGCCATGTGACACGCTCTCACCATGTGGTGCACCTTGCTATGTGACACACTTTGTTATGCAGCACGCCTCACTATGCAACATACCTCATCATGTGACATGCTCTCACCATGTGACATGCCTTGCCATGCAGCACGCCTTGCCATGTGGCATGCTTCATCATGTGACATACCTTGCCATGTGACACGCCTGCTCCCCTTCCCCTTCTGCCATGGTTGTAGCTTCCTGAGCTCCTGGCAGAAACAAAAGTCAGTGCCACGCAGACCCGTGAGCCAAATAAGCCGCTTTTCTTGATAAATCACCAGCCACAGTCTTCCTTGACAGCAGCACCACGGACAACCCAGGCCACATCCTGGTTCAGAAAAGTGGGCAGACGGCACCTGCTATGTGCCCGTTCCCGCCTCTGCCTCCCCCGACAAGTCCCTGCTTCCCCTGAAAGACACAAGAAAGGGGGGAGGAGGGTGACCCCAGTCCCTCCCCACGGAAGCATGAAGCTGGGCTAAAGATTCTCACCTGAACTGTCACCGTTGGCTCAGAGCACAGCTTGGCCCTGACGCCGCCCCAGGAGCCCGGTGACCCTCCTTAGGGGGTGGCTGAATTCGAGCCATGGTGAGAACCAGCCCACCTTCTCAGGAGACAAGGTGCAGAATCGCTCCTGCCTCGTGGTCCCAGCTCCAGGCTCTTGCTCCATGGTGTCCGAGTCCACCGGCCCTGGAAGGACTGAGGCCGGTCATCCTCCTCTAGCAGTTCACAGATTGCTTCTTTTGCTCTTGGAGTCTTGCAGAAAGCACTGAGCAGAACAGTACGGGAGGAAACACTGAGAACAAAGAGCAGGCAGGGGAAAAGTCCAGCATGGAGACACAGAAGTCACCCTCAGAAGGAGGAAGACACAGCTGCGGAGGGGACGGGGAGGACAGGACCGTGCGACCGGACTGTCGAGGACCCAGCCCCGGACCAAGGAGTCAGGGATGCAGGATGATCCACAGCAGAAGCGGCCAGGAAGAGCGGCCGACACGCTGCACCCGGTCAAGGGCACGCCGCGAAGGAGCCACTCCCATGCTTGCCGGCGAGTCTGCGAGACAATGTTCTGTGCAGCCCACTGTGGCTGAAAGTATCACGGTGAGGAGGGCGACTCAGACGGAGTGCCAGGCGGAGCGTGGGTTCTGGCAGAGACCCACCCTGACCTCAGACGTGGTGGAGTGGGCTCTGGCTGGGCTCAGCCTCCCTGTTCTGTTAGTGAGAAATGACCCCCGTGAGTGCACACACAGGGCGCCCCCCAGCCCAGCTTCCTCGTGTGTGTTAGGCGGCAAGTGTCACTGGACGGCATTTCCCTCTCGGAAGTCCGCCGTGGGACACGCTGCCCAGTCAAGTCTCCCTCCCCAGAGCCGGGCTTGCCCTTCGGAGACCCTCACCAGAGCGTGGCGGGTGTGCAGCTCACAGCAAGCCGCAAATCCTGGAGGGCCGGAGGGAGGAAGAGACTGACAGCAGATGTCCTGGGCCCTCCTGAAACCTACTGATTCCATAGGACTAGACAGGATGGAGTTGAAGCCCACTATCCCTACGCCTGAAAGACCCCCTCTTGCAGATCCTGACCCGTACCGACGGCGAGAGTCCCAGCGTGGGCCACAGCTCCACAGATCTGGATTCCTCGGAAGAGACTGAGGGTTGCTAAGTTGGAGGTAAACACGAGAAGCGACTTGCGAAAAGCAACTACATAAAACTATTAGATTATTTTAAACACCAGTCTAGACTAGGCGCCAAGAAATGTCTAGGAATCGGTAAACCATACAAAGCAGAACGGTAACAAAAGTCGCTTCCTTAGCACAGGAAGTTGCTTTCAAATTAGCTGCCTTTCGTGAATCACCAACCTAAACACCTGCGGTGAATCGTCTCAGCCCAGCAAGGATTCGCCTGGGCTTCACATGCAGCTTGGGCCCTTTATACAGTAGGAGGTTAATCTTGTCTGACAAAATTAGAGGTTGGATTTAGTAAGACGAAATATCAAGGCATCTGACACCTTGTTTACTACGCGCTTATCTATGAATTATGTAAGACATTTAATTTCTCTGGGCCCTGATATGTCAAATGAGGCAGAAAGAGGACTTGACTAAGATACTAAACTACCCGCGAGATCAGCCCGTGTCAAATAATAACAACAAGCATGTCTGTAGTGGCACACTTATAAATGCCAGGCACAGTCTAAATGATACAATGTAGCGATGGGTGTACATACAAATATATATGTGTTTAAATATATCTTCTCAACAGCCTATGAGCAAGATGCTATTATTATCATCCTCATTTCATCAATGAGGAATTCAGACATAAAGAAATTCAACAACTGGCCCAGGAGGCAAGTACCACTCGCTCAATTGGAAAGTGTACAAAAAAGTCAAGATTTCAATTCTGAATGCTTGGGTGTGCACCTCTCTCAGAATCAATGACTGCATTTTTGTCACTGGCTCAACAGAACCTAGAATTGTTTTCTAAAGCCAGTCGCATCAAATATAGAAATATTTCTCTCCCTTTTAACGTCTAAGGACACAAGGATTACTATCAGATGTTTGGAATTCTAGCTAGTCTCGCTGGGATATGTCATTGTCTGAAAAAGAACTTGGGGTGAACTGACTGACTAAATAACAGAAGCATCGCCTGGACCTGTCCCAGTCTAACTTGATGAGCATTTCTGGAACAGGCTCCTGTCCCAGGCTCTGCCTCAGGGGGAGGGTGGCTCAGGCGGAGGCCTGAGCCCCAAGGCCTCACACCCTCGAGGAGACACATAGTCATGCAGATGTCTAAGTGGTGTGTTAACTATGCCAAGTAATTGTGGGGGTGCATTCTTCAATAGATCTGTTTTGACAGTAATCTTTGAGTATGGAAGATGTGTTTCTGAACTTGTAGAATACACTGCATACTAAAATCTAGTAAGGCTGTGGCCCCGAACTTTTTGACATCAGGGACCAGTTTCATGGAAGACAAGTTTTCCATGGACCGGCAGTGGGGTGTGCCGTCAAACCTCACTGCTCATGTTAATCTGTATTTGCAGCTGCTTCCCAAAGCGAGCATCACCACCTCAGCTCCACATCAGACCGTCAGGCATTAGATTCTCCTAAGGAGCCACGACCTAGATCACTCGCACGTGCAGTTCACAATAGGGTTTGCACTCCTATGAGAATCTAATGCCGCTGCTGATCTGACAGAAGCTGGAGCTCAGGCGGTGAGGCAAGTGATAAGGAACAGCTGTCAATACAGATGGAGCTTCACTCTCTCTCCCACCGCTCACCTGTGCAGCCTGGCTCCTCCCAGGCCGTGGACCGGTCTGGAAATTGGGAACCGCTGTCATAAGACAATGAACAGATATCCATTATCAGTCTGCTAACTGGATGATGATGGTGCCATCACTAAAATAGAAAATACTGTTGTCAAGAAACTCTGGTGCCTCTCAGTGTTGTGGAGATAATTAATTTAACTCTCAGATGTTAGGAAAATGACAGAGCATCTGATCAGCTCTGTAAGCTGTGCCTTATTATTCTTACTAAGAAAACTTCCAGCAGGAGAGGAAGGCATCCTCTTTGTTAGATGTTTTTCTTGGCTTACTTGTCCCCAATGTACACGTTGCATGCACTGCATGCTCCTAGGCAAAGCTGATGTGTGGAAACTCACTCTGTTCTAGGAGCTGAAGAGGGACATTAAAATACATCCAGTAAATTGGTATTCGACAATTTATGATATAGTTAGGAAGTGCCGTGATTAAGAACCAGAGGCTTTATGAAATCAGATGAAACATAGACAATAGCCAGTAAGAAACATGTGGAGAACTTGGGGCAAAAGTTAGCACAAGGAGAGTTAGGACATGGAGAATCAGCACAAAGGAGAGTTGATACATGAAGAATTAGTGAGCACAAGGGAGCGTTAGTGCAAAAGAGTTAATGCACGGAGGAATTAGCTAGCAGCCGGGTGAGTTAGCACAGGTGAGTTGGCTGGTGCACAGGTAAGTTAGCATACAGGGAAATTTGTGCATAAGAAACCACTAGAAGAGGAAGCGACTGCCCAGAGAGTAAACATAGGGTAGAAGTGACTCAGTGCCCAAGACTTAAAGTGTCTCTTTCCTTTTCCTCCTTTATCAGAACTCACAGTATTGGTCTCACGGCTGCCTCAGCCTTGTGAGAGCTGAGTTTAAGCTTGATGGCAAACGTACTTTCTAGAGCTGTCAGTCAAACCAACGAACTATTGCGGAACGCCTGCCGTGTTACACTACGGGCTCTGATCGCGTCTGCAGTAATGTGAGAATCTTGCAGTTAAGTAGATTCAGGATAGAGGTCCTCAAACACAAGGCATCTCGGGAAGTTCCATTGAAAAGGTCAATTGATGCAGAGGACCATAAAAATGATATACTTAACACCAATATTTTAGTTTAACCAAATTTTCATGTAAAGCCAAAGCTCTTTCTTTAAGTGTGGTTCTGCTGAACGGAGTTTCCTGACATTACTTTTTTCCAAATTTTTAAAATCTTCTCGTATCCTCTGCTCTCCTTTTAACAGCAATTTTGAAATGACATACCTTTATTTAGCTTTTCTAAAGCAAATTAATTTTTGTAGAAATTCCGACTCTTGTCTGTTCTCTAATTTCATGAGTTTCCCATGACATTTAATTAAATGACACCCAGTTTGGGAAAGAATACAGCTGATCCTTGGGAAGTGAACAAGGAGCCAGTGGCCAGAGGGCGTCAAAGTCCCAGGAGCCTGGGGGGCGTGGCGGGGGGTGTGCCGTGACAGGCCTGCAGCCACGAAGCACATCTTCCTTCCTCCGCAAGAAAAACCATCCGCGACTTTACTCCAGGTGACAACTCTGCATTGGAAGTCGACCATTACAAGATATCCAATATTCTGCAGAACCGTCCATGCCTTGGAGAGCCCTTGTGCCTTCCCTGCCCTCAATTCACTTTCACACCAACATCTGTGAACCTCCTTGCCTCTCTTCAGGGCACAGCCCACGTCTCTCTCGTGTGTACTTGCTGTGTGTGTGTGTGTGTGCGTGTGTGTGTGTGTCTTCATGTGTGTCAAGCTGACCGAACACATGCGCTTCCTAGACCTTCCATCCACAGCAGACGCTGACTGAACATATAAAACCTCAGGATGAGCTTCCCACGAGCACAGCTGCTCTCCTGCCAGGACTCCAGATGGAACAAACTTTTTTTTTTTTGAGTTGGAGTCTCACTCTGTCGCCCAGACTGGAGTGCAGTGGCCGCTCCCGGCCACCGCAGCCTCGACCTGCTGGGCCCCGGCGATCCTTCCGCCTCAGCCTTCCGAGTAGCCGGAATTACAGGCATGCGCTATCACGCCCGGCTGATTTTTTGATGTATTGTAGAGATGAGGTCTCGCTGCCCAGGCGGGTCTCGAACCCGCGGGCTCAGGCAATCCACTCACCTCAGCCTCCCAAAGGCACGGGATTACAGGCTGAGCCACCGAGGGAACAAACTTTCTTGACAAGTTATGGTGATGATGAGTATATGTATCCGGTTGCATGTTGCCGGTGACACGTTTAATTTCTTGAGGAGGTCTCCTCCATCCAGAGTTCTCCCGAGGGCAGAGGCTCTGGGTGGGGCTTGACGGTCCTGGCAGCGTCAGTGAGGATGTGGAGTCACCCCTTTGTGATGCGAGAAGGTGAGGGGAGGGGGTCAGACTCTGCTGTCCAGTCCATGGAGGAAAAGGAACCGCTTTCTGCTCACTCACTTCAGAAGGGGCTTGAGAGGCTGAGGGGAAGCCCGCCCCACATTCCGGGCAAAGCTGTCCCTTTCTTGCAATGTCTGCAGGATGTATTTGAGGTTGTCTTCTCGGAAGAGTGCCATATGCAAATACAGTCTTCTGTTGACAATGCACAAACCCTTTTCCACAAGAGCAAAGAAATGAAACCTCGGCTTGGAATCGGAGCTGCCCTCTGGCCTTCCCCCGGTGCAGAGTCTGGTCTCCCCAAAGGAGGGAGCCTTCTCCCCTTTGGCTGAGCGAGGATGCACAGGCCAAGCCTTCTGGGAATTGGCCCTCAGTCCGTCCCCTCTGAGGGGCTGAGCGGGGCCAGCCATGAGCCCATGTCCGAATTCCTAGGACCTGCGGATATGACCCTGTTTGGAAAAAGAATCTTTGCAGATGTAATTAAGTGAAGGATCTCGAGAGGCAGAGACTGACCCCGGACAACTCGGTAGGCCCTAAAGCTGACGACAGGGTCCTTGCAACAGACACCCAGAGGAGAAGACAGATACTTGCATGCCAGGCGGAGCCACGTAAATGTAACGGAGGCTGAGTTTGGGGTGAGGCAGCTACTAGGCCAGAAGCGCAGCAGCCCCAGTGGCAGAAGAGGTGCAGATGCCTCTCTGCGTACATTGGAGGAGGATGGCTGGCCAGCACCTTGATCACAGAGCACTCACACCGTTGCTCTAAGCCACCAGGGTGGAGCAGTGTGTTACTGCAGCTGCAGGAAACAACCCCGCAACTGCACGTCCGCCTTCTCCCACAGCCGTTTCCCCTTCTCTGCACCGTCTGTGAATCGCGCACGGAGGGATTGGAAAGGAACTTGGCACCATGGAAACAGCAGCAATACTTTAAATCTATTTTTTTTAAGATTGCTTTTTCTCAAACAAATTAAGCTCATTAAGATGAGGGTGGACGTCCCAGCTTTGTATTAAAGGGAAGACAAGCTTCCTGCCTTCGAGTCACCCGTTTCCTCCTTGACCTGTGGGACTCAGCGCCGGAGCAGACATGGCATGGCTGGAGAGCAGCCAGTGCAGCCCTGTGGCATCAGCTGCTGCCCAGTCCAGGCCTTCAGTGTCTCCTGCCTCGACTGCACACCCGGCCTGTCTGGCTGCCTCCACTTTTCCAAATGCTAACCCGATGGTCCTCAAGAGATTTCTTAACCTGTGTCTTCAGGTGGCAGGGCACAGATGGAAAAACAGAGAATGCCATGCATGCTTGACACTGTTCTCTCTCCCCTTGTCCCAGCCCATGCCTGCTCTGGGCTGTGGGGCGGTGTCCTGCCGAGGCCGGGCCGCCTCTCTTTTCCTAATGAAATCCCAGGGCCCTGTCTCTTTCACTCATTCCAACAGTGCTCTTCCATGGAGAACCTGCAGGGCCAGGCTGGAATGACCGAGGGTGTCTATGCCCCGACAGGGCGTAATACACATGCGTACACAAACGCAATGCACACATCCTGAGGCTCCAGACGTGTCTCCCGTGGGCGGCATTCTCCCTTCCTCTCTGAGTGCCCGCTGCCCCTCACGCCCTCACTTATCTGCAGGCACGTGAGGTCCTTGACGTCTAAGTGGCACCAGCATTGCTGCAGCCCTCATGGGCACATGCTCCCGCCCTCTCGCCATCCTCCCGTGTGGCCAGATGCAGCTCTCCAAGGACCCTGGCCAGAGCCCAAGGCGGCTGTTTGCTGTGCACTGCAACAGAGCCTGTGACGGGAATCCTGTGCCCTTGCTGTGTGCCAGGTCAGTGTTTGTGGACTGTCAGCACTAACGCTGGCCTGGCCCACAGCAAGACTCGGGAAGAAACGAAGAAAGGAATGTTGCAGAATAAAGAACAACAGGAAGTCTGGACGAGGCACACACACACAGAAACTGGCTTCTATTATTATATGGAAAAACAAAAATCAGAAAGAGGGCTGCAGCCAGTGGGGAGAGATTTAAAAATCGAGCTGCAGGGGAACCAGCGCTGCAGCCTTCCAGACCTGGGCTACAGGTCGACCCAGGAAGAATCCCAATGTCCTGGAAGCAAGAGACCATTCAGATCTGTCCTGTATCCACAGCCACGCTCATGCATTCACCCCCTCTCAGCTGCATTCCCCCAAAACATGTTGCGCCGACCATGCTGGGCTGAGCACCTAGGTCATGTTGAAATGCACCTGAAAGGAATTCTCAGGGTTTAGGGTGCAGAATGGCATGTTCAGTTCCCGGGCACACTCTGATTCCAGAAGAAGCCACATTGGCACTCAAATTAAGGAGAGAGCCACTCAAGTGAAATCTAGTTGTTGTCATAAAGAACTTTTAGCGTCCTACAATGCAGACACGTGCTCCCCGGAAAAGCTTCCCACGTGGGTTGCACTGGGCACTTCCAGTGAGCACCTTTGCCACACAGGGAGGGGATCGCTTCCAAGCAGGGAGCCGGCCGCAGTGAAATCCAGTGAAAGACTGCACTCAAGGGGACGTCGAGGGGAGGAAACAGCGACTCCCCTCCCTCCCCGCCGCTGAAGGACCTCACACGAGTGTCCTTAGAGGAGAGGGAATGATGTCTTCTAGCTGGGGGACCTCACGTGTTTGAATGTCTGTCGAAGAGTGAATGGCATTCTTCTGGCGGAGGGACATCTCGTGAGGCCGCTGAGGGGAGGGAACGGCGTCTCTAGGTCTGGCAGCCGGCCTGCTCACGAGCAGGAGGCCATGGAGGTCGTGAGACAGACCTGTGTCTGTGGCCCAGACAGACCTCCACAAGGGACGAGCACACAGCATATAAAGTTCTGCCTCTCTTCTGTTTCTGCGTCTGAGTTATCAAGCCACCATCATGTTGTACCTTTCAGTGGGACTCACATTCACCACCAGATTTTCTGTCACAATGATAAAACGCCTGTCGGCCAACCACCCAGTATCCCGGGGGCCACGGGAGCCTCTTCTCAGAGACTGTAGCTGTGGGATTCCTTTGGCTCTTGGAGACTTTCCGAGGCCTTTGGAAACGCTTGGGGAAAAAGTCTGGGAATTGCAGGGTGGGAGAGGGCCCAGGAGCGGGCTCCGCCAAGGTCTGACCCACCCCAGGGTGTCAGAGCAGAGGACATCCCTTCCAGAAAGGCACGGCATGGCAGTGCCTGCCCAGGGAGCAGGCGCACACCCGTCCTGTGGTGTGCATGTGTCCCTGCCAGGTGAGTCAGCGCCCGTGCTAGCATTGCGTCGCCAGCTTGAGTGCCTCTGTCCCACAGGGTTGCGGGCCCTCCTGCCTGGCACTTGCCAGCTCGGCTCTTGGTGGTTTGTATTTTTCTCTCCCGGTTACTCATTTCTGACTGTCACTGGTGCTCTAAGTTTAGCGTCTCGCTCTTAGAGAATGGCTTCCTCCCACGCCCAACTCTCCTGAGTGACCTCGGGACACCACCGGAGCTGCAGGAGCCAGTGCCTCCCCCCCAAGTAGAAGAGGCGGTGGGAAGCAGGGTGGCTCCTGGGCCGGCGCTCCACCTCCTCCACCTCCCACCTCGAGCTCCGGTCACCACGCTGGTCTTCTGACATTCTGCCTGGACACACGACTGCGGCCCTGTTGAACCCCGCATTTCCAGTGACATATCCCCCCTCCATCAGCCCCGTGATCTCTGGCTCACCCCCCACACGCAAGGGCGGATCTCATTCCCCACAAGCACCTCAGAAACCTTTAACCGCTGTGAACTCCACATGGTTGCCTGCGCTTTCATCTCTTTGTGAAGCTGTTTTCTAATAAGCTTCGTTCTTTTCGCTCAAGTCTCCAATTTTCTTCTTTCATAGTCGTTTCTCATAACTCCACTCATTGTTCCACTTTTAATCATGGAAATGCACCGTGGTTTAAATGACCTGAAGACAAATACTGAAAGCGCATATGTAAACAGCCTGAACCCGATTTCTTAACAGTTTGAGTGAGAACAGAGGGCAGGAAGATGCACCGTCACCAGCCAGACTTAAATACGCGGCAGGCTTTGGCATTCACACTCACGGCCCTTCCCCATGGGTCTCTCTCAGGGTTGGGAACAGATGAGCTCTCTGAGTGTATTTTCCCTTTGGCCAAGTGTTACTTTTCGTTTGCAGAACCCGGGCCCTTCAAACACGGACCAGCCATTTGTGAGTCAGAAGTCGCTCTGGCAAAGAAAGCTCAAGGACCTTTCAAGGGCACAGTTTTCAAATCGCTTCCATGATTAACCCTCCAGATAACCCATGGGTACTCGATGAAGGTGCTAATACAACCATCAGGTCAAAAGCAAAGACGACTTTGTTGGTTAAGCAAATTGTGAGCATGATAGATTGCCCTTGCTTCCTAAGACCACTGGCTGCCCTTTTCTACATTGAAGACCACCTCGATTCACACCCAAACGCAGCGCGGTGATTAGGGCTGAAATCTCTCCCAAGTCCAGCTCCCAGCGGAGCAGGGATGCTCAAGCACAAGCCCCATCTTTCTTCACGTTAAGTGGTCGGCGTATCTTCTCTCGGTCTCTTGGGAGGAAGAATCCCAAAGCAGGATGCAGCCTCTTCGCAGGAAACGTATTCCCGCACCTGGCCCTGACGGTTCATAAGTCGGCAGTAAAGTCCCTCCTGATCTCTGCACTAAGGATGCTCCAGGCCAGCCCTTGACCATCCTCTTCTTGTGAGTCTTTATGTGTGTGTGCACCACGCACTTTCTGAGGCTCAAAGAGCCCGGCCCACTCCGGCGCTCCGTCACGCTCCGTCACGGTGGGCTTCACTGGGATTTCACCAGTGGCTGCCACCGTGCGCATGGAATGGAAGGATCATTGGAAATTTGCATAAACGGTGTGAAAGCCTGCGTGCATTTGCCTCAATTACGAGCTCTAATACAATGCACTTTTAAAACTGAAATTAAATTCTGGTTGTCTCCTGGGTGTTACCTTCCCGAGATGGCTTATCAACTTAAATGGCAGGGAGACGGTACAGACAGAATACAAGAAGGGCAGACCGGCCAGGAGCCAGGATGAGTGGAGACCGTGGTGGCCGAGGCAGGGGTCTTAGCAATAACGACTGAGCCAAAGAAAATACATCTTCGAGTCAGGGCTTCTGGAGGGCCCAACCTGCAGTCCTCACTGCTACCTGGGCGAAAGTCACCCCGAACCCCCACAGATCCAGAGACCCACCTATGCAGGGGTGCTTCTCTATCCCCGGCACCCAGCCCTCCCTTGTGCTGTCACCCGTGTCCGCTACCAACCCAAGGCACTCGGATTTCCCTGGGTCCAAAGAAGCCGATGGCCTTGGACCCTGATTTGGGTGGAGGCAGAAGCTGAATGGAAAGCTCTAAGAGGATCCCACGGGCAGGAGCTTTGCTTTCAGAGCCCAAACTGGCCAGGAGGCCTGGAGTGCGCTCTCTCCCTCAGCAGCCATGGCTCCCGGAGAGGGGCAGCAAGACCAAAGGCAGGGCACCCAGCCGCATGGGGATTTCAGGTCAGCAACACAGGATTTCTAGCCTAAGTCTGTGCCGAGTGGCACATGGGCTGTTCCCAGGAAACGCTTGTGGTTGATCCAAAATTCAAGTTGGAGTGGACATCCTGTCTGCTTATTGGCGAGATCCGGCAGCCCCACCCGAGCTCTTCTCTTTGGAGGAGCCCTCAGTCCCAGGCCCTTTTGTTTCCCGGGAAAGGAAGGGGTGGCAGAGCAGTGGAAGGGGCTAATACTTGGGTTCGAATCCCAGCACCACAGCCTCATGGAGATGTGCTGAATTCCAACATGTTCAGACCAGTTTCCCAATCTGTGGGAGGAGGCGGAGGGTAAGCATCTTGCCGCATGCAGCTGCTGTTGGGAAGAAATAGGACAACCCACACTGAAGTGTGAGAGCCCATGCTTGGCATACTGTAGGCGCTCAATAAATGCTAGTTACAATTACTCAGCCTCAGGTATCCCCACAGGCTGCCCTGCCTGGTACAGAAGGCAATCTACCTGCTCACTGAGGCAGCTTCCTATCAAACATTTGAAGTCATTTGACCCTCTTGGCAGCATTTATTTAAGAGTTATCATATGCCTCATCTGCTGGGGGAAAGTATCATTTAAAATTCAAATTTGAAATAATATGGTTTTTAAATTTAACTACAGGGCTCCGGAAAAGTCTTAAGGAGGACTGCACTAAGCTCGCAGGCTCAACTGTCCGTCATTGGTATCCTGGCCCTGTTGATTTCTCTCATCTTCCCGTGTCTTCTTTATCTCGTAAGAGCAGCACGTCATCGCTTGCTTTACCCTTAGAAAGAGGTGGAGTTTCCCCGCGCCCATGATGCACTCCCCTTCAGACAGCAGTCCCCATGCTCACCCACCTGCCCTGTGCCTCCCCGATCCTGGTGCTCTGCTGAAGCTGGGGGATTCTTGCTCTCCGCTTAATAATCTGGCAATGCAGACAGAACAGTTAAGAGCCGGCTCGGGGCCCCCAGGAAGCCAGCTGGAGAGCTGGAATGAGCCTGGCCGCGTCTTGGCGCCTGCCCAGGGCTCTGCCCAACCGACCATGATGGAAACCCGGGCCTGCGAACAGGGCTCGCGGTTGCTAGGGCACAGGATGGAGCCAGCGCCGGGAACTCTTAGGACGCACCCCGTGGCGATTAATCTGTTTGAAGGTCTGGGCTCTGAACCTGGGATTCCAGGTCTGCGTTCCTTCACAAAACCTCGTGTTTCGAAAGCCACCGTCAATGACCCTGTGGATTTAACGAGATGCAGCCTTACAAAGCCGAGTCATAAAGGAAAGCCGCTGAGAGACTAGAGTCGGCCACCAGCCGCCTCGTGCCCCCGGCTGCCAGCGTGGGGCCGGGAGGGAGACGCCCACGCCAAGTCAGCTCTCGCCGCGGGGCTCCTGGTGTGGCGCACGGGCATCCCTGGAGGCGCGGCTGTCATCTCAGAGGCCCTCGTCAGGAAGGCGCGGGCGGCCACGGAAAGGTCAGTGCTTGCTCACACAGCGGCTCTGGGGGCCGCATGGCGTTGCACGTCCACGCTTGGTGGGGCGGTCTTTCCAGGCAGGACGAGGCCCGGGTCTCTAACCTGATCAGATGAACTCCATTTGCATCTTGCTTTTAACGTCTTTAAAGTCTTCATCCGCCTCAGTGAGCAAGTCGAGGGAAAGGTAGCACCGTGTGCCACCGCCCGGAAGGAAAGGGTGCCCCTCTCCTCTCTCTCTCTCTCTCTCTCTCTCTCTCCCTTTCTCTCTGTCTCTCTTCCCTCTCTCTCTCGTTCTCTCTCTCTCTCCTCTCTCTCATGAACAGTTTTTATGAGAACTCAAGAAAACCAAGAACAAATGGTCAGTGATTCTGATTTAGGAGGAAAATGGTCTCCACTCGCTGAAGGACCTTCAGAAAGGCACCTCCCGTGAAGCTTTACTGGACTCGTCCTTCCTTAGCAAGTTCCCTGGGTGTTCAGCCTTATTTCCAGACCTGCTTCACACCAGCCATGTGCTGGTGTCTGACGGACCATGACCTAGGGACGTCGGAGCCTGGACTGTAAAGGTCAACGCGGCCCACCCACATCAGGGTCGGTGCTTAGTCATGGGGGACAACCTGACCTCCATGGAAGAAAGGCCAGCAGTGGACACGCGGCTTTCACCGGCCGAGCCTGCACTTCATCACCACCCAAGGACGACCCCCCTTCCTCCTTCCTGCAGCCACTTCTCCCCCATTCTCAGCCCCTGTGTTGGGATGGGCTGATCCTACCTGCACTGGGCACACGACCCGGGCTTGGGCAGTCCCTGTTCCCTTCCCTCTGGCTGGATTAACGGGCTCCATCTCACGACTGACACCAGCTCAGGCTAACGAGGGGCAGTCCACAAGGAAGTGGACTTTCTCCCCACGGGGCTTGAGGGCCAGCAGGTCACATGTGGGGCACCCGAGGGAGGAGGAAGAAAGGCAGAGGACGCTGAGAGCCTGGTTTCCACGGATATGGCGCTCACGCATGACCGAGTCCACGGCACATCAGCCATGCCCCGGTGCTCTCAGGAGCGAGAGCCGCAGTGCTCAGCCTTTTGTTGAAGCCACTTTGGACTGGGTTATCATCACTTGCAATAGAAAGATTGCTGATGGTGGTGGAGACAGTTTGCTTTGCTGAGGATGCTCGGTGCGCACTCTGTGATGCGCATTCTGTGTACGGGCTCCGCCACGCTCCCGTGGGGAGCATCCACCACGAGTGGTGGGGATCCAGTTACCCGTCTCTGTCTCCGTCTCTGCAAGGTGTGGGCCACGCCCCCCCCCCTTGACCAAGACACGGAAGCAAAGCATTTCTGCCCAGTCCACACCCACTTCCCTGTCTCCCCTGGCCTGGGACAGCCCCACCAAGGAGCTAGAATTGAGTGTGTGTGAATGTTCATTGTGGAGGAGGGGGTTTTGTTTACGTATTTATTTATCCTCAGTGCTTTGGTCTTATTTTTAATGTAAGTCAGGGATCGGGAAGTGACGGCCTGCAGGCTGAATCCATCCTCCTGCCTGTTGTTGCAAATAAAGCTTTATTGAAACAAGCCACGTTCACTTATTGACACGTTGTCATGTCGGCATTCGCACGACATGGGCAGACTTGAGGACAAGCAAGGCAATGCCATTATAATTGTGCTTTGCTTTTTAAACATTTTATTTTGGATATCCAGGGGGTGCATGTGCAGGTTTGTTCCATGGGGGCATTGCATGATGCTGACTGTAGACATCAATGCAGCCCACCCACATCAGGGTCGGTGCTTAAACATGGGAGACAACCTGACCTCCATGGAAGAAAGGCCAGCAGTGGACACACAGCTTTCACCGGCCGAGCCTGCACTTCATCACCACCCAAGGATGACCCCCCCTTCCTCCTTCCAGCAGCCACTTCTCCCCCATTCTCAGCCTCTGTGTTGGGATGGGCTGATCCTACCTGCACTGGGCACATGACCGGGCTTAGGCAGTCCCTGTTCCCTTCCCTCTGGCTGAATTAACTGACTCCATCTCACGCCTGATACCAGCTCAGGCCAATGAGGGACAGTCCACAAGAAGTGGGACTTTCTCTGGTGGGGCTTGAGGGCCAGCAGAGGCTTGGACATTTGCCAAGCCCATCACCCAGGTGGTGAGAGTCGTTCCCAATTGATAGCCTGTCAACCTTTTCCTCTCACCCTTCCTCCCCCATTTCGGAGTTCCCAGAGTCTGCTTTCCCATCCTTATGTGTGTGCATACCTGGTGTTCAGTGCCCAGCTACACGTGAGAACGTCGGCATTCAACTCTCTCTGTGATAACTCACTTAGCAGGTGGGCAGCCATACTCAAGCCGCTGCAGAGGTCGAGCATCCGTTCCTGCTTACGACTGCGTCATGTTCCACAGCATGCACGCACCACGTCCTCTCTGTCCTGGCTGGTGCCACGTCTGCGCTGTTGGTACTCCACTACATTGTGCTTTGCAGACACTGCGCTTTCACACATCGAAGGTCTGTGGCAACCCCATGCCAGGCCCGGCTACCAGGGCCGTGTTTCCAACCACACGTGCTCACTGCCTGTCTCTGTCACATTTTGTCAAGTGCTGCGATATTTCACGCTTTTTCTCTATGATGATCTCTCTGTGGTGATCTGTGATCAGTGATCTTTGACGTTGTTATTGTCATTGTTTTGGGCCCCATGAACTGTATGTGTCTGTGTGCACGTAAAACAGCAAACTTAACCATGAACATGGAATGCGTTCTGACTGCTCCCCAACCAGCCATCCCTCTGTATCTCTCCCCTTCCTCAAGGTCCCCTAGTCTCTGGGACACAGCGATGCTGAAATGAGGCCGACTGATGACCCTACAAAGGCCTCCAAGTGTTCAAATGAAAGAAAGAGTTCACGTCTCTCGCTTAAATCAGAAATGGAGACAGGCTGAGAGTAAGGCCCCCTTGTGCCCGTCAGCCGAGTCACGAAGGCAAAGGGAAGGTCCTTGAAGAAACTGAAAGTTCTTCTCCAGTAAACACACGAGTGATAAGAAAGCAAAACAACCTTATTGCCGATGTGAAGGGAGTATGAGCACCCTGGGTAGACCAAACCAGACACAACATTCCCCGAAGCCAAAGCCTCGTCCGAAGACGGCCCTGACGCCCGTCAAGCTGCGAAGGCTGAGAGAGGGGAGGAGGTGGCAGAAGGAAAGCAGAAGCTGGCAGAGGTTGGGTCGTGACGTTCAAGGAAAGACGCCGTCTCCGTAACACGCAAGTGCAGGTGGAGCCGCCAGTGTGGCTGGAGAGGCTGCTGTAAGTTCTTCAGAAGACCCAGCTGAGGTCACTGAGGAAGGGGGACACACTGACAACAGACTTCCATGCAGATGAAACAGCCTTCTGTGGAGGCAGATGTCCTCCAGGGCTTTCACAGCTGAAAAGGAGAAGTCGGCGTCCGGATTCAAATCTTCCGCGGACAGGACTCTCTCGGAAGGGGCTCGCGTAGTTGGTGACTTTATGTTGATGGCAGGGCTCATCGCCGTTCCCCAAACCCTAGGCCCTTAAGGACTATGCCTATCTCCTCTGCCTGGGCTCTCCTCTCTCTCTGTCTCCATCTCTAGCCCGCTCTTCCCTTTCTCTCCCTCTGCTTCTTTTCATCTTTATCTGTCTCCTCTCTCTCTTCTCTCCCTGTCTCATCCTCCACCTTTTTCCTCTTTCCTCTCTCCTCTCTCTTCCCCCCCCCCGTCCTCTTTCCCTCCCTGATGTGCACAGAAAGAGCCAGCTCCAGTGGAGGAGGAGAGAAAGCCAGGGAGCCACAGGAATTACAGGAAAAAAGGGAAAAAAAAAACAGCCTCCCTTCACCTCCTTGCTTCTGACCTTCCTTCTGTCAGGCGCGCCCAGACACCACAGCCACCATCAAATCTGCTTTTTTGAAGAGAAGAGAGAAAGGCGGGACAAGGAGGAAGATGACAGGAAGCTCCCAGGCCCCGTTGGGAACCTTTAAAATGAATCTGGCACAGAGTTTATTGGGATGGGATCATCCTCTATAGATGAACCACATTCTATTTTTCAAACTGTAATTTTATGAAACCCAAGTCATATAAAATGTTGTTTTGTTTTCTGACCATTTACAACTGATTTACACCAAGTCCTATCCCTTTTCTGGAGGGAGGTGTCAAACTGAAGACAGTCTATATTTGAGACTTTAAGCACCATGGAATTATCAGCAGTGATTTGACGCTCATTTCCGAATCCTTCCTCCACAAAGGCAAAGTAGGCTGTGGTGTTTTAAGTCAGCCAAGTCCTTTTAATTAAGAGAAAAGAGTCTTGTTTCACACCCATCCCCAATCCTGCACGTCCTGGTGCAGCTTACTTATTGACAGACATCACTATGACCACGTGTTCTGCTCCGCTGGGGAGGCGACGTGGCTGTCATCTGCTCAGTCTCTCCAGAACTCACCGTTTTGATGAAATAGGACATTCCGCATTTATGAGCGTCAAAAGGGACTTCAGCAAGGACTTAAAAGTAGACACACCAGCTGTGTGCTCCAGGCGCTGGGAACGCGCAGGCCTGCCTCGCCGTCCCCCGACTCTGACCATGCCTGCTAAGCCAGACAAAGCACTCCAGTGTCAGAATTTCTTGTTTTCCAACGTGTTGGAAGCAGCTCTTGTGGGCTTCCAGGTCAGCCAAGGGGAGGAGGGCTGTCTGGATGGAGAATGTGCTGGCAGACTGTTTCCAGCGGGGGAATGCCCGGAAGTGGGTGGGGAACACGCCCATCCTGGCCACCCTGGCTGCCCCCTCCCACACGATCGCGGTGGGTCAGGCGCCGGCAGCCTGCGTGGAGCCTGGTGGTTCCTTCCACCCAAGTCCCACCACCAGTGCATATGTCCATCATGTAGAAGTGAATGACTCAGTCCAGGAACATGGAGCTCCAAGAAGTTGAGTCAGAAGAGATGCCAGGTACAAGATGAAGCCTTGCTCTAAGGTTTTGTGTGGACCACAGAGTGGATCCAGGGAAACACAGCACAGTGCGTGGACTGTGCCACGTGTGGGTCCTGCCCGTCGATGCTGCCGTTGATTGTGGCTTGTGCAACGACTGTGGCCAGAGAGTGTGGCCTGTGCCTCTGCGAGGGCATGGCCTGGACACTTTCTCATGGCAGCGGATATGTCACGGCTCATCTCATGTCACCCCTTGGTTGGGCCACCATCTTAGCCAGCCCGGGCCACTGTGACAAGACGCCGCAGGCATGGCTTAAACCACAGAATCATGTTCTCTGCAGCTCTGGGAAGATCAGGGCGCCAATACACTCAGGCTCCTGGTTGTTGGGGCCGCCCCTGGCCGACTACACTCCCCCCCGCTGGGTCCTCAGCTGTGACAGAGGGATAGCTCTGGTGCTACCTTCTCCTTCTCACACTAATCCTGACGGAGCGACCTCATGACCTCATTGAGCCCAAGTATCTCCTTGGGACTCAGGGTTTTGACCCGGGACTTTTCAGGGGACACAAACATTCAGCCCGCCGCAGCCTCAGACCCAGGTGGTTGATGGGACCCTCTTCTGGGTGCTTCCACAGAAGCTTTTTTGTCTGTTTTGAAGCGGTTAACGTTTAAACTGCGGGACACTGAAGACAGCAGTTGGCCCTGCATGAAGCGGGGGCGGGGGCTGTCCTCCCCTGGGCGGAAGTCCTGAGCAGGACAGAGGCGACCGCCCGGAAGCAGGAGCGAATCCGACGGCGGACAGGTGGGCAGGCCTCACCGCGGCGCCTCCCTGGGCCTCCCTCCCGCCTGCCAGCTCGTCCCGGTTATTGGACTTACGCCTCCAAAGTCGCAGGAGCCAGTTAAAAAGTCTCGGTCTCACATCCCACCTCTCATACACCCATACACACGCTCATACACAGCCTCATACCCATGATCACTCACACCCACACACTCACCACACAAACACTCATTCCCGCACGCACTCCTACCACACACACTTACTCACACATACACACACACACAAACGCACTCACGCATACACACACACTCATACACACAAATACAATCACGTCACACTCACTCACACACACACTCACGCGCACACAAACACTCATGTGCTCATACACACCCAGTCATACACATGCTAACTCATACACACACTCATGCACATACACTCACATGCACAAGCACTCCTAGACACACAAGCACACACACACACTGATACCCATATACACACACGAATACATTCACTCACACACACACTCATACATACATTCGCACACACACAAACACTCACATACTCATACACGCATTCACATACAAGCACTCATGCAGACATGCTCACACACACACTTGTACACACTCACTCGCACACACACCCAGCTGCTTCGGTTTCTCTCGAGAACCCTGGCCGCACACCCCAAGTCCAGGCCCTGCTCCCAGCTCCGCGGTCTCCCTTGGCATTCACCCGAGAAGATGACCAGACTGCGAATAAGAAGCTTCTCAGCTGGCGGAAACACGTGGCTGGCAGATCCAGGGGTCCGCATGCATGTTCATTACAAGGACATACGTGCAGGGGTGGGGACTGGGCCCCAGGTGTCCCATTGCCCAGATGGTGAGCCCGAGCCCTTCCGCTCCCCCGTCACGGTGTTCCTGTGTCTGTTACTTCCATCCTTGCGGCGTTTAGCTTGAGTCTCATGGACTCACTTCTACACGGACGTGTGTGGAAGTGAATGTATTAGTGTGTGTATATGGGAATTCGCAGTCTGGACCAATGAACAAAAGGGCGTCGTGTAGAAGGCGTCGGCACGGCATGCCGTGGGCCGCACACTCGGCTCCGTGCCGTCCACCTGCCAGTGGCTGATGACGGAGGACCACGCAAAGCCTGTCTGGGAGGAGATGAAGGCAGAGGGGTCAAGGGCAAGACGGGTGACAGATCACGATTCTGACAGGTTGGGTGGCCGCGCCGGAGCCAGCAGGAAGCACGAGGGCGAAGCCTCCATGAGACTCAAGTTAAACGCCGCAAGGATGGAAGTAACAGACACAGGAACACCGTGACGAGGGAGTGGAAGGACTCGGGCTCACCATCTGGGCAATGGGACACCTGGGGCCTAGTCCCCACCCCTGCACGTATGTCCTTGAAATGAACATGCATGTGGACCCCTGAATCTAAAATTTAAATAATGTTTAAATCAGCGGGTACAGCACAGCTGTACACATATTCTGAAAGCTGCGGTTGAATTTTGTTCTTCTCAAGTTCAAAGTGAGCCAGTAATGCCCCAAAGCGCCTCTAGAAGATTCACGGAATTGAAGAGAAAGATGAAGATGGTACCGCATTCGAGGGCCCAGTCCTTCTAAAACACCAGGAGAGTCAGAAGGTCCAAACGGGTCCACATCTCAGAAGGGAGGCAGAACTGTGACACTCCAACACCCGCCATCTTAGCCTCTGTGCGTGCCAGCCTCCCCTGCCTGACCTCCCCTGCCTGGAGACAGGAGACGGGTTTAGAAACTACTTTAAACGAAGAGCCCTGAGGAGCTGAGGGTTATGCGACAAGGGGAGCATGCCCAAAGGAGGACACGGAGGGGGTCTTGCTGTATCGAAAGGAGCCATCTTCTCTTCATTCCCTCCCAAAGAGCAGAACTTACATACAGACCCAGATGTCCCAGATCAGCAGAGGGAAGGCTTCTGAGGATGGGATCCAGCAGTGACAAGCCCGGATACTCCTAAAGGGAGGGCACGTCCTCTAGCTGAAAGGACCAAGTCAGGGCCATGGTCACTCCACCCGGTGTCCCTCCAGAATGGAGAGACCATGTCCCCCAAAGCGGGGGAGCTGGTTGGGTGCGACCAGCTCTGTGGGCAGTGGCCCGTGCTCGGGAGTCCCTGCCTCTAAATGACCACGATTGGCTAATAGTTTCCCTGGGGACTGATGTCGATGACACCAAGCATTCATCTGGAATTAAAGAACTGTGCTTGGAAGGGCTATTTCCTGTCGTCAGCAGCACGGATGCTACCATGGTCTTTCTGCCATCATTCGCATGCTGTGCCACTGTGTTGTCGGGAACACGGCGCCTCACTGAAACCTTGCTCCGACCGTCGTACCTCAGAGCTCGTAGGCCAGGCCCCACCCCTGGAGACAAGCTCACCCACAGCAGAGCTAAGGTGTCAGCCTCCTCCACCCGATTCCAGGCCTTGCCCTGACCCGCGGTGCCTGGGGGTCCTGCCCCACCAGCGCCAGACACACCTGTCGTCCACTGCCCCCTCAGGCCCGACAACTCTCACACCTGGGAGACCCAGCTCGGAAACAACATCTGCCCACCCCTCCCTGCCCAGCGCACAGTGACCTTCGTGTCTGTATTAGATGCTTTGGTTGCAAATAAAAGAAGCTTGGGCTGAACTAGTTTATAAAATTTATCAGTCCAGAGAGACCCAAGAGCTGAGAAGAAAGGGGTAATCCCCTCTTGGGAACAAAAAGAACCAGGAGCCGAAACCTGTGGACAACCCTCATCTTCGCCTCTGTGCATGCTGACCTCACCTGCCTGGCCTCCCTGCCTGTCTGGAACTGAGGCTCCAGGCAGTTTGGATTCTTAGTTCCAGTTGCAGAGTGCAAGGTTTGTTTATTTTTAAATTGCCTATATTGAAACCTAATGTGTTTACAGTAAATGCACCCATTTGCATGTACGTTTCAATGAGTATTGACAAATAAAAACATCCAGACACAAGCACGACTGCAGCGGCAACAGAAACGTTTCCATCACCCCAGCTCAAGATTTCAGAACACGGGAAAGGCTCTGGCAGTTGACAGCCAACACCTGCTGCCAAACCACCAGGAGGCTGCAGGCCGGGAGCACAGCCCCAAAACCAAGCAGGCGGATGGAGGACAACCAGAGGACAACCGGGGCTGCCACCTAGACACGGCCCCCAGGCAAGTCAGCATGAGCTGGGGCGGCTGGGGAGCCTCCATGAGTCTCCAACCAGGAGACCAAAGTGATGCTGTGACTCTAGCAGAGCCAGCTGGAGAAGGCCTGACTCCCGCAGGGACTGGAGCGGCAAAGGGTCAGCCGACACATTGGCACGCGGAGGGCGCCCGGCGACTGAGACCCTGCAGCGCACCTGCTACTCAGGGCATCGCTGCTCCCACGTGCAGGCGGGACAGGACACGCTGCACCGCTCAAGTGTGGCGGTTTCAAGACCGCCCCCTGGGCCTCCCAGCGAGATGGGGCCTTGCCTCACATGGGTGAAGCGAGCCCAGTGGCACGGCATCACCCGCCATCACCCTGCCTCTCAGGAAGCACGGTCCCTGTCTCATCTCGCTCCCTTCCTAGGCAGCTGGACATGTGAGCACAGGGTGACCCTGAACCCGTCACGGGTGTGCACCGGCTCCCCGGTGCCCTGGGTGGGTTACCAGGCGGCTAGCTGGCCCTGCCTCTGCGGCATCTGTGCGATCGGTGCCTCCCTTCCCCAGCCCCCCTCGTCCGGTGCCCGGCCATCCCGCTAGCTGTGCCTGGCCGCCCTCTCCAGCCCTGGGAGGTGGCCCCAGCTCTCCGTGGCCCCCAGCATGCAGGTCCTGGCTCCCCTCGTCCTCCCCTGGCTCCACTCTCTGCCCAGCAGCCTCTTCCGGCCTCACGGCTCTCACAGCATCTGTGCAGCAACGCGCCTGTTTGACCCATGGGTCAGACCTTGCCCCCAGCCCCACGCCTGACCCAACAACTCCACAAGATGACCAAAGGTCGTCCCGGAAGCCACATGTCCGATCCGGAAGTCCCGATGACCTGCAGCCGCGGCTCTCCAGGGCTCAGCCGTGACCTTGGGGCCGTTCTCAATACCCATCCTTCTCGGATCTCACCTCGACCTGTAAGTCCATCCCATTGGCTCTGCCTTCAAGCGTGTCCAGAGCCTGCCAGATTCCTCTCGGCCCTTCCATCCGGGCAAGCCCCACCACTCCCGCCCAGGCTGAGGCACGCCACCGTCAGCCCTCCCGCCTCTGCCCTGCCCCTCGGTCTGTCTGCACACAGCCGTGTGACCAGGACACACCGTGAGTCGTGTCCTTCTGGTGCCTGTGCCTCCGCTCAGCACCCGTCACCCCTGCCCTTCCTCCTCCACGCGAAAGCCCAGCCGCGGCTGCCCCAGCCGCCCGGCGCCTGGACCGGCCCCATCACTGTTCTCCTGCCGACGCGGGTTAGACGGACCCGGCTCTCCTGCCAAGACGGTGGAGGGCCCCTCCGCAGGGCCCTGGCATTGCTGCTGTGGCCTAGGTGGCGGAGGTCCCCTCGACAGCGAGGTGAAGGGCTCCGTTGGGTGTTGCAGGCCCCTGCTTGGATGTCACCTGATGGTGAGTCCTCCATCCAAGCCCGTATGGAGCACTAGCCCTGAGTGAGGTCAGGTCTCTCTTGGACGTCACCTTGCGTGTGCGTCCCCCAGGCCACACCCTATAGAACGCTGGCCATTCTGTTTTGAGACTCCCCGCGGCTTCAATCGCTGGTATCCACCACCCTCTGACATATTTCCCCGTTGCTTTCTCGTTTGTTGTTCTGTTGTCCCCCTCTCCCTCTTTGGATTTTATGCTTTTTTTTTTTTTGAGTTGGAGTCTCACTCTGTCGCCCAGACTGGAGTGCAGTGGCCGCTCCCGGCCACCGCAGCCTCGAACTGCTGGGCTCTGGCAATCCTTCCGCCTCAGCCTTCCGGGTAGCTGGAACTACAGGCACGCGCTACCACGCCCGGATAATTTTTTGATTTATTGTAGAGATGAGGTCTCGCCAAGCTGCCCCGGCGGGTCTTGAACCCGTGGGCTCATGCAATCCTCTCAACTCAGCCTCTCAAGTCACGGGATTACAGGCTGAGCCACCGAGCCCGGCTGGGTTTTATGCTTTTTAAGATCTGTTTTGCTGACCACTATTTCTAGAATCCAGAGCACCGTCTAGCTCACAGTGGCTGCGCAGTGCAGACTGTGGAGTGGGTAAGTGAATGAATGGGCAGGTGATCCCCGAGGCCCGTCTGAGCCTTGGCTCTTGGACAGCAGCCCAACGCCCACTGTGGCCTTCTGCCCCAGTCATGGCCTCTGCTCCTCGTCATGCTGCCGCTCATGATGATGGCATCACGACCCCAGACCTCTGCCACCCACGAGCACCTGCAGCCCCCCTTGGCCCATCCTGGGCTGCCCAAAATCTTTCTTCGGATAGGCATGTCCTCACAGCACGGGCCCAGTATGTTGCTTGACAGCACTCTGCTGCCCACTCTCTGGCTGGCCAGGCCCTCTAACCCTGTGGCGTCAAAGCGGCCGTGCATGTGGCTTCTCCTCGTGGCCCAGTCCTCCTCTCGTGGCCGCTCCCTCCCTGAACGCTGGGTGGCTCCCTTCCCACTGGGATTCGAATGATGTCCTCTCACGACAATTCTAAGCAAGCAGCGAAGTTGGGGGGATTGGAGAGGGAGTCTCTCGGTTGCCACCACCAGGCACCCCCACTCACATCCAGGTACGCGTCTTTTTTCCACGCATCTATCCACCTCTTCATCCATCCGTCAACCTGTCCTATTGTTTTGACGTGTGTCAAAGTAAATTACAGATATCTGTGCATCCCCCCCAAACACATCTGCATGCTCACTATTGACTAGCTACGTTTGTTTACATGTTTGGGTAAGTACATTACGTGCAATCTGATGCTCACACCCTCAGTGCTTGCTTGAGGGTGCTGATGGGCGCACGCCCGCACATCCTCTGTGTTTCTCAAACTCCAATCAGGAGTCCTGAGCTTTCCCACCACCTCCCCCCGCCCATCGAGGCCCCACCGGCTCCCAGGGGTGGGTGATGCTCTGAGTCTTGCCCAGCACAGGTTAGTTCTACTTCCTCCAGAAGTCCGTAGGACCTAATTCCCCAGGCGCTCTTTTTTCAGAAGGCTCCTTCCTCATAACCGCGAATGGACCTTCGATGATGAGAACAGGGACGTGTTTAGGGGAATGCACGGATGTCACTGGCTGAAATGCATCCAAGCGAAGGCGGGCCGTGTGCAGGGTGGGACCCCGTGGTCCCTTGTCAAGGGTCACCCCTTTTCATTACCAGACAGCACGTCCCGTGGGAACTCATCCCCTCTTGCCAGGGCGCCTCCCGGTGGCCGCTGAGTTGCTTCCAGTCTGGGCCGATTGTGAGAAACCTGCTCCGATCGTTCTTGGACAAAACTTTCTATGGACACACATTTCCTTCCCCTCGGGGTGAATTCCCAGAATTGGAATTTCTGGCTGATAGGATGTTCACATTTTTAGTTCCACTTAAAACAAAGCCAAAAATAACCGCCAGGCTTCAACCAAGGAGCTTGCCACGGCCTGCCTGCGGCTGGAATCACACACCAACTGGTGGCTTTGGTGCTCAGGCCCAGCTCCCAGCTTCTGCCCTGGAAGGAGAGAGCACGGTGTCTTTCTCTGAGTCCGCTTCCTGCCTCCGATGGCCTTTTCTGTCTCCCTGAGCCAATGAATGCCAGGACGAGGAGGGAGACCCCAGCAGCTCCGTCTCCTTCACACGTGTGCACGGTAAACTACATGCAACTGGGAGGCAGAAACCCACAGCGGGCTCAGCAGAAGCTGCTAGACCTGAGAGTAACTGCGCCTGAAGAGAATCCATCAAAGGAAATTGCAGGAGGCACCCAGGACCCAGGGAGCACCGGGGAAGGAGCACTTGCAGGGACTTTGATGCCCCCAAACAAGGTGCGGTTCTGTCCCCAGCTTAGAGGCTCGCTGGTGAGGCCAGGCCTGAGCCAGTCCAGAGCTGACAGACAGACACCAGACAAGGAGGCCGTGGAGAGAGGTTGAACCAGGACCACCCGCCAGGGCCAGGGTGAGCAGGGGGAGGGTGGGCTCGGAGGGACTGGCAGAGGTCTTTGGAGTGGAGGGGCGGCACTAGCTGAGGGGACAGTGGCTCTGTGGGTGACTCTCAGGTATAGCAAACACTTAAGGCCGCCCGGGCTCAGGCCTGCATGAACAGAGGCCAAAGAAAAGCGTTCCACCAGGCCCGGAGCAAAACCACCCAGCAGGCCTTCTCTAGGTCTGTGTCCTCGCCGCTGCTGACCCCTGGACAGCAGACACTGCAGGCAGCTTCATCCCTCGATGCCTTCACTAAGAAAGTTCCCCATCCTTCTCACTCGAGGGCGATGCTTAAAGGAACCGTGGGGACCGGGGGACCTGAGGGCCAGGGAGGATCTACCACCATGGAGCCAGCCTCGGGTGGTTCCTGCCACCTTGGGGCCACCCCGTCCCCACCCTCCCAAGTTTCAAGGGTCTAGCCTCTACATTACTGTTGCGCAACCTTGACCCCATTTCGGGCCACAGGAACCGAATAACCCTATTCGGAGTCGAGAGGCAGCAACTAGGGGGCCAACACCATGTCCTATTTCTCTACCCAGGCTGGGCTTCAAGGTCCACAGCAAACGCCAAGGACAGCCAGGCTTCCAAGCCCGGCAGGCACTTCTACAAGCAGCCTCAGTCATTCCTGCCCTCGCACATTCATGTCTGTTTGCCACTCGACTTTGCAGCTCTTGCCAGAAAGAGGGACAGCATCTCTCTCCTGCCTGGAACCTGGGCAGCCAAGCACCTCGCTGTGGCCAGCAGGACACGAGCTGGCATGGGACAAAAGGAGACTTGCAGAGTCCGGTTCACCACAGCTTGCCCTGCCTTGCTGTCGGGGCTGTCCCATCCCACGCGATGAGCTGGGGTCAGCCTTCTGCAGGGACAGCATGTGCAGAGGTGCGCTCCAGCCCTGCCAGAGAGCCTAGCCGAGATTATACCAGCCCATCCAGCCCAGCCAAAACTGCCTCCCGGCCAATCCACAGAGTGGAGAGAAACAACAGACATTTGTTTTAAGTCGCTTGGGTTTTGTGACGGAACCAGTCTGATACGCAAAAACAAAAATCCATCTGGAGAGTTATTTCAAAGAAAACGTATGGTGATATATTAATATTATGTGCCACTAATTTAAGCCACTGAATTGCCAGGAGAATGCTGTGTCCCCGAGAAGCTGGTGTGCTGTTCCCAGTAGAGCTCTGTCCCACAGAGGGTTCCGTCCCCTTCCCCTGGGTCACAGGGGTCCCTGGCGATGCTGCTTCATGCTCAGACTCTTTTCCACGCGCCAACTTTCTGGTTCCACATCCCTGCCCGGGATCCATAACTCACTTGTAATTTGCCTCTTTGGGTTTATGCATTCATGCAAGCTGTCCCAAATGGATTTGGGGAATGAGATTAGATATGAGCACATACAGCTAATGTCGCCACTTGTGAATGTAATGCTCACACCATAACACGCAGAGCGTTTCCTTTTGTAATAAAGCACCATGTTCCATTGTAGGAGGCACATGTTTTGCAAAAGATCGAAATAAAATTTGTGAGTTTGGGATTAGACAATTATTTTAAACCAAAAAGCAAGCAAACAAAAACTTTCATCTTTATAAAACTTCACATTTGTGTAAAATTGAGAAGAATGTCTCTTTTGGTGTAATTTGCATAAATTAGCTTCCAAGTTCAAAACAAAATTTAGTTTCCCTAAGTCTATTTTTTTTGAGTTGGAGTCTCACTCTGTCGCCCAGACTGGAGTGCAGTGGCCGCTTCCGGCCACCGCAGCCTCGACCTGCTGGGCTCCGGCGATCCTTCCCCTCAACCTTCCAAGTAGCGGGAACTACAGGCATGCACTACCACGCCTGGCTCATTTTTGACTTACTGTAGAGATGAGGTCTCGCCAAGTTGCCCAGGCGGGTCTTGAACCCACGGACTCAGGCAATCCACTCACCCAATCCATTCACCTCAGCCTCCCCAAGGGGCAGGATTGCAGCCTGAGCCACCGAGCCCGGCTTGTTTCCCTAAGTCTTTAGACACAAAACAAACAATCCTCTGGGCTTCAAACAGGCCGTGCTCCCCACATTACCTTCAGCCTAAGCGTGAAAGAACTTGGCTGTCCTGTTTTTAAAATACGTATATTTGGAAAATGCTAAGCTCTTTGGCTGTGTTGACTCATTACACTTGCAATCCAATGTCTCTTAAAAGAGATATGATAAAGTTCAGAAACCAAATTGCGCCACAGATCTTGAATTAACCAGAAGTGATTTTTTTAAAATGGCAAGATTGTCTTCTTATGACAACAAATGTGGCTCCACTATTCAAAAGTAGACCAGAATTCCAGACAGGGAAGGGAGGCTGGTAACCATGAAACGGGTTGTCAAAAATATGATTCAACCAAAAAACAACAACAATAACAACAAAAACAAAAAAACAATTGTGATGGAATATCTAGAATGTTCACTAATTTAGAGAAAAAAGTGAGTTGAGTCTTCTTACAGATCATATTGGAATTCCGCAAATAAGAAAGCTTGCTCTGGTGACAAATCTCCCTGTAACTGGAGTAATTCAAAATATTCAACATCTCAGCCGAGAGTAATTGGATGCAACGCACGTTTCCGTAATTAGACCATCACTTTTATTTACCTCATGTATAACACATGACAGCCCACACCATGAAGTAAACTCCCAGTTAAATGGCAAGTCTCCCTTCTCATGGAGGCTGTCTGCCTAGGTGTTCAGACCAACACTTATGACTGGAAAGCCTGACGCTCGGGGGACCAGATGGCCAGGGGAACCTGACAGCCAAGGGACTAGACATCCAGGGGGACCTGACAGGCAGGGGCACCAGACGGCCAGGGGGCCTGATGGCCAGGGAGGAGCTGCTGCTATGAAACCAGCCTTGGGCTGTTCCTGCCACCCCATGGCCGCCCCACCCCTACCTTTCTAAGTCAAAGGTCTAGCGTCTAAGTTACCATTGCTGCAACCTTGACCCCATTTCAGGACACAGGGACTGGATCAGACGTTTTCCTACAAGGACTGTCCTTGGGAAGTCACCAACGGTGTCACGGAAAAGACAAAGCCGGTGGTAGCCCACCACCCCGGCGCCCATCGTGCCTTCTCGAGCAGGAGGGTCCTGGAGCCCTCTCCTCATGACACCAGTTTCACGAGCATTCTCTTTTCTGAAATTCGTTTTGGAGACTCCAGTGGGCATCCCCAAGGTCAAGGGATGTGGAGCAAACCCAGCAAGCTCTGGAGACGCCCAGGGGTTAGGAGCAAATGTCAGCTCCAAGAGATGCTTCTGGGCTTCCCCGCCTCTGGGCTCCAGGACCCCTCGTGGGGCAACCCACGGAAGCCACACCGAGGGCCTTCTACCCTCTCTGCTTTCCCACCTTCCCAAGCACCTGCAACATCACCATTTTACCACTTAAAAAGACTCCCAGGCTTCAAGAGCAGATGGCGACCCCACAGGCTGGCCCTCTCCAGGCCAGGGCCATCCTTCCCGCTCACACACCTGGAGGTCCCTGGAGTCTTTTCAGACTCCTTCTCAAGCTCCTGTTCATCATGCTGTCACTCAAGGAGGGAAGGGAAGAAGGGACTCAAGTGCCATCAGTGCCGCCCCGGAGGGAGGAAGTCAGCGTCAGTGCCATCCTTGACACCGTCCCTGCAAGTCTGTCAGCCGGTGAGGGGGCCACGACATGACTATGCCCTCAGGCCAGGCTTAGATGCCAGCCACAGTGTGAGTGCCTTCTGTGGTCTGAGATAGTTGCACAAACATCTCTTCCTCCTCTAAATAATAAAAAGCAGTGTATTGTACTTGTCACATACCTTTCACCGCCATAGCTCAAACGCTTAGACCAGCTCCCTCCCTACCTATCATGCTGTGATGTGGAAATTAATTAGCTAATGTCTGTAAAGTGCTTTCGAGATGGAAAATGCCAGATGAGTGCTAAGTGCCACCCATGAGTGCCAATAAGGACAATCTCATGGAGAACATAATAGATCAGCAGGGGAGTCGTGGATCGCCAACTTGAAAAAGCAAGGCGACAAAAACAAACAAACAGGGTAACCGCCCAGAGCCGACCCGCCAAGTCATGGATTTGTTGTGCAAGAACAGACTCAGATGCACATGCAGGCTGAGGGCCCTGGCATCGTATGGAGTGTCCTCAAACCCTCGCTGCACTCTTGAGGGATGTTGGCATAATCAGATGTTCTCAGTAGAGGTGTAATTCGGTGGAGTATGAAGGACTGTTTTCCTGAATGCCATTGGTCCTGCTCAGCAAAAGGGAAACATGAATGTCTGGATAGCTTTTGAAGCCCTTTTCCCGTAGACTGCCTCTCTTTACCTGCATGCTAATACGTTGAAGGAGATGGAGTGAAAATTAGTATTCCCGTTTTACAGATGAGCTCATTGAAGATCAAGGAGACGGAGTTGATAAAAAAATAAAATAAAATAAGACGCGAGAGCACCCTGTCTGTCTTTCCACTACAAACCTGTGCTCTTGCCATAACACCATATTTGCCAGTGGGCACTCTGCAATGAGAAGGCATTGCCAGTGTGTTTCCAAAGGGCTCCATACATGTGCACACTTTGTCCTTCAATTTCACTTCCAGAAACACATTCTAAGTCATTGAGAATGTGTTCAAAGATCTAGCTAGATCGATGTTCGCTGGAACGTGCTTTTGTAAACGTGAGAATTGTTCTGCAGAAATGACTGGATAAACACTAGGATACTCACAAGATCAAATATTAGAAGGAGCCATATAAAATAATGCTGTAGAAATACCTTTATTGACATGAACAGTTTCACCATAGATTGTTACATGCTGTATGATACCCTGTTAAAAGTTAGCACATGGGCATGCCGTGGACAGTGTCCACAGGACGTGCAAGCCAGTGCGGACTGTGGCTCCTGGGTGACGGGCTTGTGGTGTATTTCATTCTCAGCTAGCACAGATCACCTGTACTTTCAGATTTCATTCTGTTCGTTTGTATATAAAAAGGAGGACAAAAAGTGTTTCCAGAGCCAATGACGTCTCTGGGAACCACCACAGAGCTGGGCTCAGAAGAGGCTGCCCCCACTGAAAATGGCTTCCTGAACATGCCCGAATGGAGGAGAGGCTTCTCCTGGGCCTGACACTGACCTGAGCCACTCCTCTGTCTTCTGTCCATGGCCCACTGACAATTGTGTTAAACGATGCCACCGTCCTCCTTAGACCGCAGTCCACTGGGTTAAGCCACTGTTTCCCCACCGTGTCCCGTGGAGGCCAGCCTCTGCTCTCCACCCTGTCCCGTGGAGGTCAGCCTCTCTAGCCACATTGCTGAATACATGTCGGTTTGGTGTCCGGAGGGGCAACAGACTCTAGAAATGCCTACGGTCTCCCAGCACTAAGGTAAGACTCAAAGAATACAGACGGAACCAAAACCAATGCGTTTAAACTGCAGCAAAAGACACTCACATCAGACACCAGAAAGCATCGCCAGACATAGGAGAGGGAAGCAGAGGATTTCCTGGAAAGGCAACCTCCGCAGATGCAGAGCCCATGGCTTGGGCGTGAGTGTGGTAGCAGGATTCCACAGGCGTTCCCTGGGACGGCCTCCATTTCTTCAGCGTAGATGTGATGAGACGTCCTGCTTCCGACGGCGTCTGCAGACGTTATTAGGGTTATTGATCAGTTGGCACATAGTCCATCAAAGAGAAAAGTATCCAGGTGGTTCTAAACCAGTCCCCGGAGTTCTTTCAAAGCAGAGCATTTTCTCAGGCTGGTGACAGAAAGGAGAGCTTGAGAGGTTAGGAAGGTCTGACCTGTTGTTGCTGGCTTGAAGACGGAAGGGCCCCCTGCCAAGGGCTGGGGTGGTTCTAGAGGCTGGGGTTCCTCAGCTGGCAGCCAGAAAGGACACAGGGACCTCAACCCTATGACAATGAGTCCTGCCAAAAACCGGGGGCGGGGGGCTTGGAAGTAGAAGTTCTTCCGAGTCTTTGGGGAAGAGCCCATCCCAGTCAGAACTTTGGATTTGGCCTTGAGGGACCCAGGTAGGGACTTGCAGGACAGTGAGATAAACAGGAATGTCTGAGCCGCTGGGTGTGTGGCAGTTTGTGCTGCAGCCACAGGAAACAAACATATTTAGAAAGTGCCAGACAATCCATGTTGTCCATTTTCCTTGTTTTATCAATAACGAGACTGAGGCCTGGGGATGTCAAGGGATTGAGGGGAAATTGTGGCAAAGCTGAAACCAGTGGTCCCAGGGGTACGGGGTTGGGTCTATTTCCCACACCCACCTCCCTGCTCACAGCGAGCTCCCCGGGAAGCGTTTATCCAGTGTGACTCAGAGTCAAGAGGAAAGATAAGATTGTCATCTGAGGTCGCTGCCAGCATGATGACTCTAATATAGTTCTTGATTTCTAAAAAATGAACTAGAATTGATATTGAGCGCAGACACCTCTCTAATTTAAAAACAATCAATAATATTTATAACTTTCTCCCAAGATTTAATATGCTGACAATACCATACCATCCACCTCATTCTCCCTTAAGTGACGATTTCAGTTTTCAATTCAGTGGAGTTCAGCGAAGTTTACTGTGTTCAAATTCCCCGGGAGTTTACACATGAAGACGCCTTTCGTAGAAGTGACTTAAACTGTTTGAAAAAATACGAGGAAAGTTCAGAAATGTTTATGGAAACTGTCTTTACCAACCACCTACGTCTTCGCATTGTTTCCGTGATGGATTGTCAACATTCTCTCACATGGATTCGATTCTGGTGAGGCCGTCTGCAGGCCTGCCATCGGCTGCATCTCCAGTGATTGTCAAGACGGAGACAGGCATGAGCCCCCATGTCTCCTGGGATTAATTAAGCGAGCGCCATTAATAAATGCGGCACATGTCACGGTGCTGCGACGGACGTCGGGGGAGGCATGAGAGAGAGGGACTGGGAGCAGTTTTCTCGTCACGTGACTGAACCCAGACGTTGAAGGAGCCACCACTTGGTGCTTTGTGTGCAAAGACCACGCCTGGGACCCTCCTCAATTCCAGACGCGTCCTGCCATGCACATCTTTCTCTTTGCCTGGTCCCCGCTTGTGCTTGTGTTCGTGATTTCCTGCCGTGGTGGCCCCCCGTGGGGTGCTGAGAGCAGTGCGGATGAAAGCCCTAGTGAGCCGGGCTCGGTGGCTCAGCCTGTAATCCCAGCACTTTGGGAGGCTGAGGTGAGCGGATTGCCTGAGTCCGCGGGTTCGAGACCTGCCTGGGCAACTTGGTGAGACCTCATCTCTACAATACATTTTTTAAAAATTAGCCAGGCGTGGTAGCGCACGCCTGTAGTTCCAGCTACTCGGAAGGCTGAGGCGAAAGGATCGCCGGAGCCCAGCAGATCAAGGCTGCGGTGGCCAGGAGCAGCCACTGCACTCCAGTCTGGGTAACAGAGTGAGACTCCAACTCAAAAAAAAAAAAAAAAGAAAGCCCTGGCGAAACCCGCCCCTTCTACAAGCGAAGTCCCCCAAGAGACGCGGCAGGCCCTTGGAATGCGTCTACAGGGCTCCATTTGTTCTTCTTCAATTCCGCACTAATTGTTCCACACAGCCCTGCGGCTTGCTTGGTCGTACGGTGCTTCCTGCATTTTGCAACTCCAGGTTCCAAATTCTAGGGTCTTGGCAGGCTTGCCCTGGAGCCGTGCTGCCCAGGACTACTCTGTCTCATAGGAACATTCTCACGTGCCCACTGTGGTGGTCACCTGCACTCGTGGGTACTGATCCCGGGGAATGTGACTGTGACATGCTTGCTGTCGTATTATGTTTAGTGGATTGAAATGTCAGTGCCACGTGTGGCTAGTGGCCACCGCTCTGGACAGTGAAGCACGTGGGAGGAGGTCGTGGTGCCACAGGGTGGAGCTCAGGGAACACGCGCGCACACAGGGGTCTGGCTCCAGCCCGTATTATCTGGCCGCTCGCCGGATCCGTGTACATATTACAGCTATCTGCCTTTTTTGCTTATCAAAATGCTATCGATGATGACCCCAGTCTCTGCAGTGTGTTGTGAGCCAGGTAGCACCTGACAAGATGATGGCACAGAGTCTTCTAAGGAAAGGTCTCTGAACCCACAACTGCAGCCTTTTAACAAGGATGACAGCTGGAGCTAAATAAGGAACGCTCTGAGATGTGGCCGTGCGATCGTGGCATTTGACGCCCCCGTACATGCATGTGCCTCACCTCACAGCCGTACCCAGACACAGAGTGCAGGAAATGGCTGGGGTTACATTTGCTTCTGTGAAGGGGCACCCACGAGGCATGGCCTTCCAACCTACAGAAGACCCCACTGCCGCCCTCATGCCTCTGCTACTTCGTGCATTTTTCCTGGTTTCTTTAGAGCAAGGGGCCAAACACACTTGTGGGCACAAGAGAAAACACCAATCTGAAAGAGAGTCGGTACCAAGTACATTTCCTCAGACATTTCGGGCCAACACGCATCCAGAAACAGCTGTCCTGGTGACTGGGAGACAGCAAGTTTCTTGGCAGAAGGGCGTGGGGCCAGAGGGTTGACAATCAGACGCAGTGGCCAGGCCTAGGAAGTCAGGGGCTCTGGCATGGAGAAGACACGGAGTCTTCAGGGAGAATCTCCTGCTCACCCCAAGAGCTCCATCCTGAGGGGTCACCAGACCTGAGAGTTCCGAGTCCACCCAGAAGCGGCAGACCCCGGCTCCCTGCCACCACCCACCACAGAGCTCCTTTCCTGTTGTGTCCCCAGCCTTCTCTACCCGGCAAAACATTAAGGTGCTTGTGATCAAGTGCGATTCAAACAAGTTGGTAAAGCACTATCTTAAGGCTGAAGACTTAATAACAACCCGGTTCGGGGGCTGGCTGTCACCAGCAGGCGGAGGGCGGTGGGACGCAAAAACACCAGTGTGTGTGATAAGAGCTTGACGGGCTGCTACACACAAACCAAAGAAAGTAGGACGCCGTGACAGCTACAACAGCAGCAATTTCCAGCTTCTCGCTGATGAAATGCACTCTGCAGTCATAACGCGTGCATGCATCTGGATGTCACTGCTGCACGTTATAATTTAGGGAGCCACTGGATCACGGTGTAGACCCGGCCCCTGCCGACAGGAGGGATCCCACACAACGCTCAGAAACCCTAGGTCTGTCGGTGGCCTTAGGACTCGGGTTGCTGGGGTTAGCAATGGATGTGTTTTCACACAGAGGAACTGCCTCAATCGATCATTCTCGGAGGCAGGCAGGGCGCGAGCCGTCTGCACCCCCACTTCCAACTGATTGATCTCACACACACAGACCTCAACCTTAAAGGGCGACAGTGCGCACAGAGCCACAAAGCAACATGCGTGCCGTCAGACAGTGTTCCACTGAGCCACCATCTGCGCTTCCGGTTTGAGCACATATGTGTATGGCAAGATGACCTGCTGCGTAAGGACACGTTGTTTTGTCCGCTCCAAAGACACTGAAATCAGAGCTAAGGACAATCATCCACAGTTTTGTAGCATTTGTCATCTATTTTTCTCTTTCTACGTTTCCATTAAACGCATATATTTTATAGCTCATTTAGCCTGACCATCAAAGGACAGTTGAATGATGAGCTGTGTGCTGTGTTGTCTTCAGTAAAGTGAACCTACTGGAAATCCGAAGTTCTCACATTGCATGTCCTGCTTCTCTCCAGGGTTCGGTCCACTACCCTGTCCTCTTCTCCCAGCTCTTGTGCTTGAGGGCGCAGGATTATTTTTTAGTCTGAAATAGAGTGGGGCCTGAGCACACCTCTGTTATGAGCCTCCCCACGGTGCTCCCAGGAAGCGCAGCATTCCAGAAGGCACATCTGCCGTTGCTATGACAACAGAGAGGCAGCATCTAGCGCATCCTCCGCACTAGAGGGCAGTCTGCAAGCCAGGAGCCTTCCTGGGCCCCTCTTCAAGAAGGCAGGGGGTGGATTTTTGCGAAAAGAAGCAAAACAGGAAGGAGGTTTTTGCTGTGTGGGCGGGGCACAGGGTGGTCAGAAACAGGGAAGGTAGAAAGGCCGCTCAGGTGCGTAAACTGCTTCAAGACCACCAGGTCGGGCCATCAGCTAGCAGGGCTGCAGAGGATCACCCTGCGGCCAGGTTGTTGAGAACTGGCCGGGGTAGTACAGAATCACGGTCGGGCTGAGGACAAACCTCGTGCCTTCCAGGGAGGCCGAGACTCAGTGCAACCACCCTCAGAACTACAGGGCGGGCCTAGGGTGTGGCTCACCGGGGAGTGCTCAGATGCGGGCTGGAGAGCTGACAGGACATGGGGCTCAGCCAGGCTGGGTGAGACTTCACCCTCCTGCTTGACTTCTGCTTTATTGTCCAACCAACCACTCTTTGGGAGTCCATTCCAGCCTGTCTGCCCTTCCGAGGAAACCTTATCCAGGTCCCGCGTCTCACTCTGAACCCAGCCTCTTGGTTTCCATTTCTTGCTACCCGACCTCCAACTTGGCCTCCACATGGAGTTTTCAGACTAACCCCGGAGGAAACTTTGCTTCTTTTATGGTCAAAAGGGGTCTTAAGCCAATAAAGTCATCCAGGGGAGGAGACCAAAGCCAGCAAAAAATTAAGTAAGCAGAGACACCAATTAAATGGCACTGTCTATAAGTGACTTGAAGGAAATAAAGCTAAACCGAAGGAAAGGTGGAATGGAGTGAAGGAGCATCCCCATGTAGGTGGCTGAGGAGACATCTCTGAGGTGGCAGAATTCCGTTGAGACCCAAGAAGAGAAGTATCTGGCCTAGGAACAGCGTGTGCAAGCCCTGCCATAGGAAAGAGGCTATGGCAGGAGAGCAGGAAGACCACCTGCAGCATCTTGGCAGTGAGCCAAGGACTGGAGGGCGGTGGGGAACAGGCCAGATCGCGGAGAGGTGTACACATCAGGGCTACAGACTTTGGACTTCCCTCCAAGTTTCTGGCATGACATATTGCCACAAGGCCGAAAGAGACCTCTGGGCCCATCCCAGCTGTCAGGGAGGAGGTAATTCTTTTGCTTTTTATCTGTGCACCGACTTTCGTAAGTAAACTTGACTAATGTTTGTTTATAATCAGTGAGTAAGCTGCGACTTTAATACCGCTATCCGGGAAGAGGCCCCTTCAAGGCATGTTAAATTAACTGATGTGAATAAAAACAATGAATAAAAATACCTTTCTCCTTTAATGAGAACAGCAGCTTCTGTTTCCTTGGGCTCTCTCAGTCCCCTAAGACCTTTTACAGCAGAGTGAGCGTGTTCTGGTTCAAATGCTAAAAACATAATCTTGTCTCTCTCGTTGGGTTATGTTTTGAGAAGCCATTTTAGATCAGTCTTTCTGAGCAGAAGCAGTTATGACTAAAACACACCCAGCACCTGCTAGGCGGGCTGTTTCCTTGGGATGGTCCCCATAGAACCAAAGGGCTGTACCCTCCAGCTCAGGGACTGCTGATAAAAGGAGCCCCCCCGCCAGTCTGTGTTTCCCAAGGGCCTGGTGGTCTACCGTCATCTCGGCGTTAGCTCCATCCACATCTCTAACCTGCTATTCTCAAGGGGCGATAGAAAGCTCTGAGAGGCACGTTCTGAATCTGCTCACATGTCCTGCACCTGCCGTCTCTTAGGTATTAAATTCCATGTGTTTATTACTCACTCTACAGAAAGACATTGTTGTGTTACAAAAATTGGATTTTATTCCAGTTCTGTCACTAATTTGTTTGGTGACCAAGTCAAAAATTGTTTCCTTTCCAGCTGTTACCTTTTTTTTTTTTGAGTTGGAGTCTCACTCTGTCGCCCAGACTGGAGTGCAGTGGCCGCTCCCGGCCCCCGCAGCCTCAACCTGCCGGGCTCCGGCGATCCTTCCGCCTCAGCCTTCCGAGTAGCCGGAATTACAGGCACGCGCTACCACGCCCGGCTGATTTTTTGATTTGTTGTAGAGATGAGGTCTCGCTGCCCAGGCGGGTCTCGAACCCACGGGCTCAGGCCATCCACTCACCTCAGCCTCCCAAAGGCGCGGGACTACAGGCCGAGCCACCGAGCCCGGCTCCAGCTGATATTTTTAACTGCAAGATGACCTCTGGGTTCTGTGAGTCTCTATCAGCACGGACTTGGTGGCAACACCAGAATTCGTCACGGTAGGCTGTGCTGCTGCTACAAATTGACTGAAAGAGCAAAGGGGCGCAAAAAAAATCCATTTTTTTCACACAATGGCCCAGCATAGGTATTCTAGATCAGCTAACAGCTCTGCCCCCTCAATTCGATTCAGAGAGCTGGTCTGAAGCGGCTTGGCCTTGGGGTCACTGTGTAATTACCTTCAGCCCATCAGACAGAGTGATCAGCACCTGCAAATGTGGTATATGGCTTTGCCTCCTCATGGCTCTGGCAAGAGCCTGGACACGGGGCCACACCCAGCTGCCAGGGAGGCTGCGAAATATGATCTTGGACAGGATTCAGACACAACTCAGCACCGGAAGGAAGAGAAGGATGAATCTGGGGACAGAGAGTGGCCCCTGCTACATATGTAGCCTAACAGCTGCGTGACATGTCCAACACTGGATTTGCAATGACTGGATTTTCACAGCAGTTCTGAGAGACAATTATTAGAATCTCCATTCTACAGAGGGGAAACCATGTCCCAGAGAGCTTAAGGAAAACACCCGAAGTCTCAGTGAAGAGCTCAGGGAAGCTTCAGTTTCAGGTCTGCTGGTCAGGGCATTCTCCACCCTAAGTACTAAAGAAAAATATTTGCATAGCAAATAGTCATTTGCATAAATCTGCATGAATACGAAGGATTGAAGAACAAAGAAGCCTTCTTGTGGAAGGTGACAGCTAAAGCATGGTCTCTAAGTGTCAAGAGGTCTCTGGATAACCTGGAAAGAAGTCAAGGGGGGGATATTTTCTTCCAAAAGAAAGCGCAAGAATAGTTTTCAGTGGAGAAATGTGTTCTTTTTGCTCTCACTCTCAGTTGGTTTTGGCTTACAAAACATGTGCAAGGACAGAGAAGCCCTCTGATGGGAGGCAAAAGCTAGTCAGCAAGGAAGGCCAGACTAGAAAAATGCTCTTTCTCTCAATGCACCCCCCACCCCCCACCCCCCACACACGGTGTCCACACAGAGGTGTGGCTTGCAGTGGCAGGTGGGTTTACAAATTTCCAGAGAGAACAACACGCTACCCCCGCTCCCATCCATCACACACACTCACGAATCACTTGCAGCTGCAACTCCGAGATGCTTGCTCCGAAAATCCAACCATAACCCGCCAATAAACCAACCTCATGCCTTTTGAAAAACAATCATGCGATCTCTAAACACAACCTAAAAAAAATTCTACCTGAGTTCTTTCTTAGACAAAACTTCTGCGAAAATAAAGGTTACCTAAAGAGCGCATTAGATGTAATTACTTGGTGTTTCAGTCTTCCGAAAGATTGGGATGGTAATTTTTTAGGATGGTTTCACTTCCGACTCTCACCTTAACACGACTTCACGAAAGTGAAGGCTCGCTTTCTCACAAGTCTGTTCAAAGTTGGTCCTTTTAAAAGGAGTCTCAGCTGAGCCGTCACTCACAAAACATCCAAGTCTAACGCTCGGGGACCGGGCCGTTGCTAAGGCCACCAAGTCAGCGCTAATGCGCCAGGCAGGACAGGGTAATTTATTATTTCACACGGCCCGTTAATGCCGCGCTGCTGCTGTGCCCTTTCTGAGAGGGGTAAGACAGCTTATCAATGGCTGTGATTCCTTGTGGAGAATTTCTAGAACGAGTCCTCCCTCCATCTTGTCACGATGGAGCTTTCTGCTAGGTCTCCCAGCCCTTGTCTCCTAATTCATTTTTATTCTAGACACTCAGGGGCCTTCCAGAGAGAGCCCTGGCTACCTTGTGTCATCATTTAAGTGGGGCTGGGGATGCTTCCAACGTGCACCCGCCACGGCCTTTAAAAGGTCTGACTATTCCCAACTTATCTGAGCAATTTTAAGTACCGTTTTGCTTTTATATTCAAGTCTGTCATCATCAGAGTATATTTATTGAGCACTTTTGTGTTTACAGCATTGAATTCAGCAGATAACAGAGCAGAAAAGAGGTAGAAATGGAGGATTTTTACAATTTGAAGAATAGAAGCTAAATCTGCCTCAAAAGCTAATAGTGCACTATAAATGCAGGTTGTCCTAATGCTGATTTCTCTGGTTCTTTGTTTACACAAGAAAGCTCCAGGCTGGCTTACAATGTCACATTTATCACCAAGCAGAATATAAGCAAATCCCATTATACTCGAATTAAACCAACCCAAATGTGGATTATGGTAACTCTTTATGCAATAGTTTCTACTTAAAAACAGAAACATAATTCTCATACAAAAGGAAAGCAACCTGCTTTTTCACGATTCCTATTTAGATTTTGTCATCATGGTCTGAGCCCTCAGGCTCACCAATAACTATTCAGACAGCAAAAAAAAAGTTTAAAATGTAATCATTAAGCAACCTAAAGGAATTTGAGCGATATCCCAAAAGACACAGTCCAAACGCCATAATCCCAAATGTTGAAGTCTCAAAAGATCAGAATTTCTAAAGTCTCAAATTCCAAAAATCACTATCCCAGAAGATCGAAATTCCAAAAGCATAATACTTGAAAAATCAGTTTTAAATAATTTAAAAGACACTTACATTTGTAAAAGGAGATTTGTTTGAGGAACGTGAGAGAGCAATTCATAGGCCACTTTGCACAATAAAATAAGTAATAAGAACATACATTTTTTGCAAGCATAAATACAGATATTCTAATGATAGTCACACAGGGCAGTCATGAGCAGATAAACTGTCTTTGTAAAGAATAGGTCAGAAAGGAAAGTGGATAAAGCCATCTCACCAGGGTTGATAACTGTGTACTCAGCTTCACGGCTCTGGCCATCCGAAATAAAGTGATAGACAACTGATGTCTAAAACCCTCAATGGTCACCACCACATATGCAGTCACCTGAAGAGCCAAGACCTTGAGAAACGCTACTTTTCACAAATGCAGATGTAAAAGGAGGACATGTCTTCATTTACTAAGGAAGTAAATGATAACACGGATTGTGATAATACATTGTGATGGAGTCAAATTTACAAAAAAAAATAGGACTCTCTAAAGTATTCACACAATTTACACCTCCAGTAATGGGAATGATGTACACAGCAAAGACATTGCTTAGCAAACTGGGCTCTGTGCAAAAGAACGGAAGTCATCACAATTAAATAATTTGGCAGGGGCGTTTTATTCAATTTTTTTGCCCCTATTTTTGTGTCTTGATCTTTGAAACACTCACTGCACTTGTATGTGGAGGGTGGGTGTGGCCTCCACATACAAATTTTCTAAGTTTATGCTGCTTATTTTAAAGTCTGGTTATTGCTTGACTGTTGCAATTAAGCCATTTTCTGCTTTCGAAGCACCAATAATAATTCGTTTTTAAACTTTTATCTTTCACCATTAAGTATGCTTGTACACTCTACTTATCACAGTCTTTTTGCAAGGAAACAACTTCACAGATCTCATCTGTTGTGTTGTAAGAAATGTAGTAAGAAGGAATGATATCAGCTTCCCCAATACCAAAAAGTATTCATCAGGATTCTCCAGAGAGAAAGAGCCAACAGGAGGCATATACAGTTAGACAGGAGGGGGTTTATTGATTTATTAGGAAACTGGCTCCTGTGATTATAGAGGCCAGCAAGTCCCATGACAGATTGTGTGAAAGCTGGAGACGCTAGGAAACCAGTGGGGTGGCTCAGTCCAAGTTTGAAGGCCTCAGAACCAGGGAGGCTGATGGTGCTTAGCTTAAGGCCAAAAGCCTCAGGACCCAGGGGCCACTGGTGTGAGTCTTAGAGTCCAAAGGCCGGCAAGCCTGGAGTTCTGATGTCCAGGGCAGCAGAGGGAAGTCTGTCCCAGCTCTCAGAAAGAGACCAACTCATCTCCTGGATGTGTTCTTTCCATCTCCTGGGCCCTAGCTGATTGGACGGCGACCCCTACCTACCCTTAAGGGTGGATCTTCCTCTTCTAATCTCTGGAAATGCCCTCACAAACATGCCAAAATGCCTTACCAGGGTACCTGGTATTCCTTAATCCAGTCAAGTTGGCACCTAAAATTAAATCCACAAGTCCATCATTTGCTAACTTGGCACCCACATGCATCTCTATAAACCACACTTAACTTCCAAATAAAGACAACAAATCTTTTCAAAGCTGATGCAGCTAACATAACATAACTACCCTGCGCACAACTGAAAACTCACTAATCTCTTCTCCAGAATTCACCTGCCAGGATTTCAACATTCTGGATTTTAATCTTTCAGGATTGTGATTTTGGGGATTTTAGGCGTTAGTAATTTTAGATTTAGGAATTTTGATCTTTCAGGATTTCAACATTCAAGATTATGGCATTGAAATTTTGTCTTTGAGACGATGATTGGCACCATACCCAATGCTTAGAAAGCTCAGGAGTGATGTTAAGGTGACATCTTCTTGGACTATCTTTCCAGCAGCACCCTCCAGATGTTCAGATTCTTAGCTGTCTCAAAACTCCGCAGCTTTACAAATGACGCTATGGTCATCCATCTGAGAAAATGCCCCTTGTGGCATCCACTCTTCTTCACGGCACTCAGGGATGTCATCCTCTCTTCCTCCCAAGGTCATAACTGAGGTGTGACACAGCGAAGCCTTGTCTCAGGTTTCACAGAGGACCAAGTTCTGAGATGACAGCATCAGGCAGGGCAGGGATCACATGTATTTTCCTCATTTTAAGAGCACTAGCCTGGCAGAGTGAAGCTTTCAAAGACATTGGAGACCAAGGATATGATTTTTCCCACTGGGAGAATCCAGGCAGATATGCATAAGACTGTCTACGGCCGCTTTAATCTGTTCCACCCTCGCAAATCAAGTGTCGCTAGGTGAACGTTCTGGTGAACATAAAGCTTCACTCTCTAAGATTAAAAAAATCTAGTCCTATGCCATAGTCCCTTTGGTCTCGTCTTCTTAATGTTTCTACCAATTTTGGCTTTGCCCACTTCTATCTAAATCGTGTTGCCTTTCATAAGATACTTGAATGCCAAAAGCTCTCAGGGTCAGTCCTAAGAGCACAAGTGCACTTTAACGCTGTCATCCACACATTTATTCACTCGCTATTTATTATATGAATAACACCTAAGATGAACAGATGACAGACAGATATGCTAGCTAGAAGGAGGACAGATAAATACTTATATTTAGGTGATTAATAAATAGGTAGGTAGACAGATACATACATACATAGAGATGGTCAATAGGTAGGTAGAGATATAGATAGACAATAAGTAGGTAGGTAAATGTCATGAGAGATACATTGGATAGATAAATTGATGACAGACATAATGACAGATACATTAG